>PVKS010025835.1:0-24140 GCA_004027875.1 Aplodontia rufa | reverse complement strand
CAATGAGCCTCCATTCCAGCCCCCCCATTCTATTTTAAGAGAGAGAGAGAAGGACAATGACAGAAAGAATCAATTTTATTTAGTTTTTCATTTGACTTTTGTTGCTCCGATACCTTGTTGTATATGTGGTGCTGGGGTATGAACCCATGTTCTTGCACATGCAAGGCAAGCACAGTAACCTCTGAGCCACCACTCCAGCCCCTCAATTCTATTACAATTTTAAAATGGATATGAGTGACCTATTAATTTCATGACCAGCAAATAAGTTACCATTCAGTTTAAAATATACTGTTTGGGGCTGGAGTAGTGGCTCAACCTTACAGTGCTTGCCTGGTAGGTGCAGGGACACAGGTTCGATTCCCAGCACAACATATACAACAAAGTGTCAGAGCAATGTCCCTCTCTCTTAAAAAAAAATGATAGTGGAGTTTGAGCCCAAAATAACATTGTTATGTGCCTGCTGCCAAATATCACATACATCATGGTAGGTGATGGATTGAGGTAATAAAGAAAGCAGATGGGCAAAAGAAAAGACCTGAAATGGAAAACCAACACGTAAGGGAAAACCTGGGGGAAGGAAACTGGAGAAAGGTTTGGAGGTATTTGTGAGATGAAGAAGCAGAGTGATAGCCAGGTGCTGTGGTGCATGTCTGTAATCCCAGAAACTCAGGAAGCTGAGGCAGGAGGATCTCAAGTTTGAGGCTAGCCTCAGCAACTCAGTGACTCCCTAAGCAACTTAGCATGTCTATCTCAAAATAAAAAAATAGAAAAGGGCTGAAGATGTGGCTCAGTGGTAAGTGTCCCTGGGTTCAATCCATGTAAACAAAAGTTAAAAAGTAAAAATAAAATTAAAAGCCTTCGGAACAGCCAGGCATGGTTGAGGCATGGTTGTACACACCAATAATCCCAGCTATTTGGGAAACTGAGGTAGGAGGATCCCAATTTGGAGACCAGCCTGGGTAGCTGAACATTCCCTCAAAATAAAAAATAAAAAGTCCTGGGGATGTAGCTCAGTGTTAGGGAGCCATGGGTTCAATCCCTGGTACAAAACAAAACAAACAAAAAAGAAAAAATCCAGGGCAATTTAAGGTTTGTAGAAAGGAGATTGATTGGAGGTGAATTAATCAGTGGTATGTGCAAACAGAATCAGTCTTCATGACTCTTCATGATCTGGACACATGTTCAGAAAATAGCATGATCTGAGGGTAGAGTTTTTCAGCCTCTTGTGCAGGCTGAAGTGCAGAGTCAGTGATTTCAACAAAAATAGTCTAAAAGGAGCTTAGGCAACTGTTATCATAACCCACATGTCATAGGTGGTATCTGTAACAAAGCTACTAGGAGACTAATAATATAGCTCAAATGTGTGAGCTCCAAAATTCATGATTTTTTTTATTTTAATTTTTGTATTGGGGATTGAACCCAGGGCCTCTTAACCACTGAGCCACATCCACCCGGGGCACTTAACCACTAAGCAACATCCCTAAGCCCTTTTTTTAAATTTTTTTTTGAACAACCATCCCTAAGACCTTTTTATTTTTTTATTTTGAGACAGGGTCTTGCTAAGTTACTCAAGTCCTCACTAAGTTGCTGAGGCTGGCTTTGAACTTAACAATCCTCCTGCCTACACCACTGTGCCCAGCAAAATCAGTGATTTTTTTTAAGAGTGAGAGAAAGAAAGAGTATGTCAATTTTATTTAGTTTTTCATGTGACTTTCTTTGTTCCAACATTTTCTTGTGTATGTGGTGCTGGGGTTCGATTCCGTGTCCTTGTGCATGCTAGGCAAGTGCTGTGACGGCTGAGCCACCTCTCTACCCCAGTGATTTTTTTTTTTTTTAAGAGAGAGAGGGTCAGTGAGAGAGAATCAATTTTATTTAGTTTTTCGTGTGGCTTTTGCTGCTCTGAGACTTGGTTGAGTTCATGGTGCTGGGGTTTGAACTCAGGTCCTTGGGCATATCAGGGAAGCTTCGCAAGCTCTAAGCCACTGCTTCAGCCCCAGAGGACATATTCTTCAGTTGGTTACATTCCTGAGAACAACTCTCAAGTCCTTGAGAGATGCTTCTGAGCTACGAAGGATACATACTTAAAATTGTAAACCCTTCTTTTGGTAAATGCCCAGCAAATGATTGTTGCCCATGGTTTTAGACTTTCAGAACTTGTAGTGAGCCTCCATTATTGGTTGCTAAGCAGCATTTACTCTCCTGGTAGTAAAGTGACCCCAGGTATTAGTGGGGAAATCACTCCTCCATTCTTGACTATATGATTTGACTCTAAATTTGGACCCCAAATTTGTCCTAATATTATTCAATCAGCATACAACCTTGCCTAGGAACTGATTCAGAGATTGACAACTAATTCAGTCAGAGACAGGGAGTAAAGGTCCTCTAAGAAGAACCTGTTTCCTCTCTTCCTTGGCGACCATCAGGAAAGGACTCTTGCCCTGGTAAATATGGTAAAAGGATACAAGACTTTTTTTTTTTTTTAAGAGAGAGGGACAGTGAGAGAGACAGAGGAAGACAGAAACAACTTTATTTAGTTTTTCACATGGCTTTTGTTGCTCTAACACTTACTTATGTACATGGGTGCTAGGGTTTGAACCCATGTACTTGCGCATGCCGGGCAAGCGCTGTAACCGCTGAGCCACTATCCATTTTTTTTAAGAGAGAGAATAAATTTTATTTGTTTTCATCTGGCCTTTATCTCTCAGATACTTAATTATGTATGTGGTGCTGGGATTCGACCCTGGGTCCTCCCGCATGCCAGGCAAGCGCTCCAATCACTGAACCACTGTTCCAGCCCCATCAATTTCACGATCCTTATTGTTACTATACCCCTGATATTTTTTTCAAAAGTCTGATACATTCCATTAGCTAGTACATTTCCTTCCACCAGCATACTATGTTCTCTATTTATCAACAATGAAGTAGTCAATAATTTTACCACCATCATCTGGCAGTTCTCCTTTGAATGACCTAGCTCCTAAACTTCATTTTATTGCCTGCTTTCTCAGACCATTCCTGGAACAGCTGTTGCTGCTTGGGTTCTCAAGTAACAGACTCAAACAGGGTGCAGGGGCACACACCTGTAATCCCAGTAGCTCCAGAGGCTGAGGCAGAAGGATCGTAAGTTCAAAGCCAGCCTCATCAATTTAGCAAGGCCCTAAGCAATTTAGCAAGACCATGTTCAGAATAAAATATGAAAAGGGATGGGGATGTGGCTCTGTGGCTAAGTAGCCCTAGGTTCAATCCCTGGTACAAAAAAAAAAAAAAAAGCAAACTCATGGACTGAACTTCTGAAACCTCTTTTGCATACTGGAAATGCTAAGACACCAAAGACCATGACCAGGAAAAGTTCCGAGGAAAAGGGATTCACCCTGCCAGCATCTATCTTTTTTTTTTTTCAGGGTTGAGGACCAAACTCGGGGGCCTTGCACATGCTAGGCAAGCGCTCTTCCACTGAGCTAAATCCCCAACCCCCTCCAGCATCTATCTTTGAAAAAGAACCCGCAGAGGGTTACAAGTAATCAAATTCAGATTACCAAGATAGAAGACTTCATCTATAGGACAATGAAATCAAAATTTAAGATCATTGATTTTCAAAGAATGAGTTGTGAATAATCCATTGGCATGTTGCCAAATTTGAAAAAGAAAACTAAAAAGGCTTGGGGCTTTTTATTTTTTTTATTTTTATTAATTGATTCTCTCTCTCTCTCTCTCTCTCTCTCTCTCACTGTCCTTTAAAAAAATGGATAATGGAATTGAGTGGCTATTACTGAAAGGCAGGTTTGAAAGCCTATGCTTCCTTAGTCATGTATAAAGGGGCTTTGAATACCTATAGACTGAGGACAAGGAAAATGGAGGGCCAGGATAATCATTAAAGTAGCCTGATCTCTAATAATGTTGAACACCCAATCAAGGCAGATTGGTTAAACCAAGGCCAGGGCATTATCTGAGAAATTAGGCATATGGGATAGATATAGTTGGTTAATGCTCCTAAAGAGTTTTTTTTTTTCAGTACTAGGAATTGAACACATGGTTGGGTAGACACTCTACCACTGAGCTACATCATCAGTCCTCTCTTTCTATTTGTCATCCTAGGGATGGAATCCAGGGTCTTACACATGCCAGGCAAGCATTCTACCACTGAGTTACATCCCCAAAATTTTTTAAAATTTCAAAACAGTCTAGAAAAGTTGCTCAGGATGGTGATGAACTTGCAATCCTCCTTCCTCAGCCTGCAGAGCGCCAGGTATTGCAGGTGTGAGGCATCATACCTGGCACCTGTCTTTCGTGTAGATAGGCCTATCTCTCACAAGACTTTATGTGCTCCCTCCATGCACAGCAAATCTGCCCTTACACTGTACCCAAGCCACTAGGCTATTACTAGGGTTAAGTAACTACATAATACAGTGGGGGACATTTTGGGCCTGATAGGGGAGGAAGGACTACATCCAAAAGAGCTGCAAGAACTAGCTAAGTAGTATGGCAGGAGAAGTTACACAAGTATCAAAGGACTGCATTCTAAGTCTGCTTGATTAATACAACCAAATTTTAAGATTAGGTAAGGGAGAGTTTATTGATTGCGGAGCATTTTCTTTAGAATGAACATTTATCACCTTGCCAAGGATTTGCAGAATTTGTACTACATTGTTTCCTAAAAGCATGGAAAATTCTACAGCCCTTATGAGATTAAAAAAAATAAAAAATCAGAAAGCCAGACTTGCCAAGACAGATGGTGTAGGATTAAAAAGTTCAGAGAAGTGGATGTAAGTGGACAATATAAGGCTAGAAAATCCATCAAATGTTAATGTTCCATGGATATACCTGGAAGATACACCATTACCAAGGTCATAAGGAAAACACATTTGTAAAAGGTGCACCGGCATCACTAGGGGTCTGTGATGCTTCTACCATGTGGGCAGCACTAACTATAGGAGAGGTTGTTTAAAAAAATGGCTCACTGATAGCAATGGGGTAATTGGGTCTTGCAATAAGAGGCCGGTGGCAGTAGCTAGGTAGATGAATTATTATAATAAATTGAAAGGTTAGAGTAACAGTCATAGAGGCCTGACCCTCAGAGAATTATGGAGATTAGTAGAATAACTACAGGTGATAGGTCAGAAAATTGACAGCAGTTGCCAATAAAAAGTGAATATTCAGGGGCTGGAGAAGTGGCTCAGTGGTTATGACACTTGCCTGTTTGTGTGAGGGCACAGGTTTGAACCTGAGCACCACACACACAATGAAGTGTCAGAGAAACAAAAGATACTTGAAAAGCTAAATAAAATTAATTCTCTCTCTCTCTCTCACTGTCCCTCTCTCTTAAAAAAAAAAAAAAAAAAAACAAAGCGAACATTCCTTCAGGCCTGGTGGTGCATGTCTGTAATCCCAGTTGCTGGAAGGCTGAAGGAGAAGAGGATTGAAAGTTTAAGGCCAGCTTCAGAAATTTAGAGGCCCAAAGCAACTTAGTGAGACCCTGTTTCAAAATAAAAAGTAAAAAAAAGACTGTGGATGTAGCTTAGTGGTTAAGCATCTCCTGTGTTCTATCTCCAACAAAAAAAAAAAAAAAAAAAAAGGAAAATGCGAGCATTCCTTGCCTATTTTCATATCTGAGCCAGTTTTCAGACTCTGAACTCAGGGTCTTAAAGAGATAAGGTCACCAAAAGGAAGGACTCTGCAACACCAAAGCAAATACACAGTAATGACTTCCCTAGTCCTTCCACCAAAGTTCACACACACGCGCGCGCACACACACATATTATGCTACTAGGTATTGAATCCAGGGGTGCTTTACCAGTGACCTAAATTCCCAGATTTTTTATTTTTTTATTTTGAGACAGGGTCTCACTAAATTGCTTAGGGACTAAGTTGCTGAGCCTGGCCTCTAACTGTGATTCTCCTGCCTCAGCCTCGAATTGCTGGAATTACAAGAATGTGCCACTATCTGCCAATTTTCAATTTTTTATGTATGATAAGTCATGAATGTAAGCTCTTGAGAGCAGGGATCTTGTTTTGGCCATTTGTTCTGGTATATAGTAGATACTTGATAAATACATGTTGAATAAATATATACATGCAAAGACAATTTTGTTTTGGAAAAGAATACATGTATATCTTGAAATGATAGATTTTTACATAGTTTTCTTTACTTTTGTACCTTTTAAAATTGATTCATAATGTGGAAGAATCATTTTATAATAGAAAATCAACTTTCCAAAACTATTTAAACACCATTATGATAAAAATTTATACTCAGTATAAAAAGTTCAAACAGCACCAAAGTCTATAAAGTAAAATATAAAAATTGGGCTGGATGGGGCTGGAGCAGTGGCTCAGCAGTTTCAGCGCTTGCCTGGCAAGCACGAGGACCCGGGTTCAAACCCCAGTGCCGCGTACACAACTAAGTGTTGGAGCAACTAAAGCCATGTGAAAAAACTAAATAAAGTTGTTTTTCTCTTTCTCTGTCTCTCTCACTGTCTCTCTCTCTTAAAAAAAAAATTGGACTGGAGATGTGACTCAATGATAGAGTACTTGCCTGGCATGTTCCATCCCCAGTACTGCAAAAGCAAATCTAGGTCTGGGGTGTAGCTCAGTGGTTGACCACTTGCCAACCATGTGCAAGGCTCTGGATTCAACACCCAGCACTGTAAAAACAAACAAACAAACATCCCATTTCGAATCATTTCCTCCAACACCTTCTCACACTGTACTGTAGTCTCTCTCCTCAAAGTATAATAACAATTATAGCTGACATTGAGTGTTCAATCTTTGCCAGTAAGCATTTAAGTCACCCTTGTTTTACATGTGTTAACTCATATAACCCTAAGAGTTCACTACCATTATCCTAATTTTACTAATTGGAAACTTTTACAGTTTTGATTTTCTGGAAAGTCAACTCAAGAGGGAGTTGAGTGCAGGGTGCAAGAAGGTTTATTCCCTTGATTTCAATATTGATTAGTATCAATATGGAAAAACTCTAGTGCATGAATCATTAGAGGACCTCTTATAGAAAGATTAAAATCAAAAGATTTCAGCTGGGTGCAGTGGCACTGGTCTGTAATCCCAGTGATATGGGAGCCTGAAACAGGAAGATTGGAAGTTCAAGGTCAGTCCAGGCAATTTAGTGAGATTCTGTTTAAAAAAAAAAAAAAAGATGGGGATGTACTTCAGTGGTAGTGTCCCTGGGTTCAATCCCAAGCACAACAAAACCAAACTAAAAAAAAAAAAAAATCAACAGATTTTACCCAAAGAACATAGCCTTTAACATTCTAGTGAAGGATCACTGATTATATTATAGTTTTCTTTTTTAGCAATTCTGTGTATTAATACATTTAATGAGTCCACACAGAAGGGTACAAGGCTTTAGGGTGGCTAGAAATGGGGGGGATGCTCTGGTAATTTTTACATTGGCCATGGGCTCAGTTCAAGAATATGCTGGGGGTCAGGGGCTGGAGCTGTGGCTCAGGCATTATGGCACTTGCACAGTGGGTTTGAATCTCAGCACCGTGTACATAACAAAGTGTCGGAGCAATGAAAAACTAAATAAAATTGATTCCCTTTCTTTCTCTCTCACTGTCCCTCTCTCTCTTAAAAAAAATACGCTGAGGGTGAGAAGTCTAGTGGTATATCCTAGGGAAACTCTTTAGGAGCATAGAGGTAGCAGGGCTTTATTTAGGTTATTTCCTTCATCTTAATCCTGAACACTTTTTCAAGTAACTATCCCAAATTGAACACTGAAGTGTTTAATTTCAGGGACTTCTCTATGTGTAACATAATTTCTCTATTATTTTAAAGCATGCACTTTTGTCATGTGTATTGTAACTTCTTAAAAAAAAACTTTATACAGTGAAAGGTAAAGAGGAGAAAGCAAGAATTTATCAAATTGCCCAGAGAATATAGGCTATGTTCTAATTCCTAAATTTACTTCCAGAATTAATGAATCAATGAGCTCCAGTATTGCTGAGAGCAGTCTCAAATTATTACTTATGCTCCCTACCCTACATTCTAAATCCTAAAATAAGATAAAATCAATCAATCAGTCAATTCTGGAGCTACTTTTTTATAGTTAGCCCCAAATTCAAAAGGTATAAACTGAATTTATTTTCTACATGCATTCTCTTCTTTGTTCTTGTGTTTCCTTATCTTGATCAAGAGCCCACTTGTCGCCAGCCTCCTAAACCAGAATCTGAAAATTATCCCTCTCTGGGACTTCTTTCTTCCCCTAAGTATCTCCTTAATATAGCATATTAATTAGGTAGGGTCTGAATGACTTGGCCGCTGCATCCCTCCCCATCCTCATTTCCATTCAACTACACCTTGCTCCGGCTAAAATAACTTTCAGTTCCCTGAACCCAACGGTCAGTCTCTGTCTTTCCCCTTCCCACACCTTCGTTTTTGTTTTTGTTTTGTTTGTTTTTGGCGGGGCTGGGTATCAAACCAACTTTATTATCGCTGGGTCTTTTCCCACGCTGTTCTCTGCTTGGAACAACTCCGTTCTTTTGGGTAACTAAGATGTATTTTTCAGGTCCCAGCTCCGCTGTCACTTGCACAGCTCACGTAGGCAGGCTCGGTTCCTCAGGTTCCTCCACCGGTGTTCTAGGAAAGGTCCGGGCAACTGTGTCTTCCACAGGTTTAGCCGCAGAAGTGGCCTCCCACACATCATCAGTTTGGGACAGCTGGAAGGATGGAGATACTTGCGCCCTTAGAGTGGACCTAGGTCCCTGTGGCTCCAACTCCTCCCGCCCCCCGAGCGCTGGCCGGGCAGCAAAGACACAACCAAGGCTTCCGGGGCCGGTGCCGGGCAAGACAACGACAGTCCTCTGCCGGGAACCCACGAGCACGCGGCCCCGCCTCCCACGCTGCGTCGGGGGTGGGGCAGGGCGGGGCGCTAGGCGCTGGCGAACGGCGTGCGCCGAGCGGGGGGCGGGGCCAGGGGCGGAGCGGAGCGCGCATGCGCGGTCGCCTTTGTGTGGGTCGAGCAGCGGCGGCTTCGGCGGCAGTGGCGGTCCCACTGGCAGGCGGGCAAGAGGGGAGTCCGGGCGGCGTCCGGCGTGGGAGCCGGGGGACCAACATGGTCAAGAAGCGGAAAGGCCGCGTCGTGATCGACTCGGACACGGAGGACAGCGGCAGCGACGAGAACCTGGATCAGGTGAGGGCAGGCCGCGGAGGCGCGGGGCCGGCAGAGCAGGAGGGCTGAGTCCGGGCCACCGGAGCCCCGCAGCCGGCCGGGCCGGAGCCTCCTGGCCCCGGCGCCCGGTCCGCCAGAGGTCCTGCCCGCTGCTGCAACCCGCCTCCTGTCCCCCTCTCAGCGCCCGAGGCCCTCTGAGCCCGGCCCAGGCCTGGAGACGAGTACCGAGGACTTGGCGCCCAAGGCGGGGAGGCGGGGCAGGGGCCGGGCAGATGGGCCTCGGGCTCCAGGGTACCCGAGAGGGCCACGATCTGCCGGCGCTGGGTCGGGGCGGCGGGCTGCAGGCCCCCGGGTCCGGGCCTGGGGCGGTAGGAAGTGTCGCCCGCCAGCCCTGGGAGCTGCGAGGTTTGGGAGGAGGTGCGAGGGTGAGCGTGGAGCGGCGGGGAGCGGGCAGAGCTGCGAAGGTGCGGACTCCGGAGGATGAAGTTTTTGGGAAAAGGGTTGTGGAACCAGAGAAGGAGCACTGGTCGGTGTTCCGCGGAGTTCTGCCTGCTGGGCGAGGAAGACAGCCGTGGGCTCGAGTCTGTTTGGCGACTGGGGTCGTTTGTGGTTGAGGTGGGTTCCCGTTGGAATGTCATCGGAGAAAACACTCCAGGGAGGAGGAAACTGTGTGGCGGCCTGGAGCGACGGTGGCCCAGGCCTCCTAGATTTTTTGTGAAGCATCCCAGAATTCTTTCTTTCTTGAAGATTGTGCAGGAAGCATTGAAAGTAACTTTTGGCCTTGCTGTCTTGGGGTAGCTTGAACTGTTTCTATACTCAAGAAAATAATGTAGGGAGGACGCTGTTTTTTCTAACAGTGCTCTGATGATACCAGGTTGGTACAAAGATGGTTTCCTCCATGTTTAATGAGCAAATGATATAAAGAAAGAATATGCAAGAGATGATAGCTGTATAGTTTGAGAGTACTGAACTTGGAATCTGAAATTTTGAGTTCTAAACTGGGTATTTGCTGCTTTCTAGCTGTACATCTATGGTCATAACTGTAAAGTCATGACATAACATCAGCCTTATGTATCCGATTGGCAGTTCTAAGGATCAAATGTTCATAAAAATTAATGTTAGTGCAAGCATTTGCAGACTATAAAGTGTTTGTATAAATGATTTGTCCTTCGTATTAGGCCAGAGATCTGGTTCTAAAGTATTGGGGCATGAAAAGGGAGGACTTCCATAAGGACGAAGACTGGAATGGTGTTAAAGAAAAGAGGACTGTTTTTTAAATGGTAGTGAGGTGATGGGGAAGAAATGGGGCCTGTTAGGACTATCAAGGCATAGAAATCTTGTATTGGGATAGGAATAGAAAGAGTAAGTTGAAAGTATTCTCATTGAAAGGCTCCTGAAATCTATAAAAAAGTGGTTTTTGGTTTCTTTTTGTTTTGTTTTGGTTTGATTTTTAATTTTTGGCACCAGGGATTGAACCTAGAGGCACTTAACCACTGAGCCACATCCTCAGCCATTTTTATTTTGAGGCAGGGTCCCGCTAAGTTGCTTAGAGCCTGGCTAAATTGCTGAGGCTGGCTTTGAACTTGCAATCCTCATGCCTCAGCCTCCTGAGCCTCTGGCATGCACCACCATGCCTGATCAAAAATACATTCTTGATTGTAGAAGTTTGGTTGGTAAGATAATTTGGGGCTGGCAGGAGAATTAGAATGTATTTTTTTACCATTTTCCAATCTGCAAGTGTGTTTCAGATTATAACAGCTGCCATTTGCATAATCCTTAGGTGAACGCCAACACGTTAACTAAGTGCTGTAGTAACAGTATCAAAGTTTTTTTCCTTCATTTTAATTTTTTCACAGTACTAGGGATTGAACCCAGGTGTGCTCTACCATTGAGCTACATCCCCAGAACTTTTTAGTGTTTTTTTTTCCCCCAGATAGGGGCTTGCTAACTTACTGAGGCTGGCCTTTGACCTTACAAACCTGCTTTAGCCTCCCAAATGTTTGTGATTACAGACAGGCACCACCATGCCAAACTTTACATTGTCAAGTTTTCAAATCATAATAAAGTTGGAATCATTTTCCCCACTTTACATATGAAGAAAGTAGAGCTTGAAAAAGTTAAGCAATTCACACAATTAGTAAGTGGTAGAATTGGATTTTAACCCAAGTCTGTACAAGTACAAGGCCTATACTCACTCTACTGATTTAATCTGCTAGTCTTTAATTTTTCGTATTATAATAGAGAATAATGTTTCATGGCCATTTTCCATGTTGCTAGAATTCATGTTTGTAAAGTACACTGAGTAGTTTTGAGGAAATTGTCACATCAATTTAAAAGATTGGGGGACTTGGTAAAGTACTTCCAAGACATCTATTCTGAAGATGAAAGAACTGAGCAATTTATTCTGTTCTTAGTGGTTTTCCACCAAATTCTGATGAAGTGAGTGGATTGCTTTCATTGGAGTTGAGATATTTTACCTGATTCACAAAGAACTTTTCCAAAGTGGGAACTGGAGGGGATTGCAGCTTTAAGTCCAATTTGAAATATCTATTTGTAAAAAGAAATTAACGTTAAATTAGTAAGTAATACCTAATACATTTTAACAGCAATTCCAACTTCCCTTCAACTTATTGGCATTCTTGTTATGAGATGAGCACTATATCAAAAGTCGCTTTTCTTGTACATCCTAACAGGGACACCAGGGTCTTCTGTCTCTTCAGCACTGTACCAGGTCCTCAGGGGAATCAAAGAGGAAAAAGCTCAGTCCTCTGGATGTTTTTACCAGAGGACTTTATAGAGCTCGCAGTCAGCCTGACTGTAGAATCTTTGAGAATCCTCAGAACACAATGAGTATATTCTGGGCCTTTCCTGCCTGCAGTGTCTTGGATTACTCCATTTAGTTCTGAGTCTTTTTGTTACCAGGGATTGAACCTAGGGGTGCTTAACTACAGAGACACAGGGTCTCACTAAGTTGCTTAAGGCCTCACAAAGTTGCCAAAGCTGACTCTGAACTTGCAAATGTCCTGCCTCAGCCTTCTGAGCTACTGAGATTACAAGTGTGTATTACCACATCCAGCTCGGTTTCTGTCTTTATTAGGGCTTTAACATTGTACTTGCTGTCTAATGTGTGGTCCTTGTGGAAAAAACAAACCATAACAAATCTCCAGGTGTCTAACAGGAGAATGACACAGGGAGTAAGCAGGCCCTTTGTCTCTTGA
This sequence comes from Aplodontia rufa, assembly GCA_004027875.1. Taxonomy (NCBI): domain Eukaryota; kingdom Metazoa; phylum Chordata; class Mammalia; order Rodentia; family Aplodontiidae; genus Aplodontia; species Aplodontia rufa. The sequence continues at coordinate 11,798 of PVKS010025835.1, read as the reverse complement.
GTTTTCCAGATGGAAATTTAAGCTATTATATCAGAAGTACTGTTTTACCTCCAACTTAGTGTTTATTGAAGTGAGGTGGGTGAACCTTCTAGGCTGGTTTTTCCTGTTAGTTGGGGAGGGACCCCTGTGTCACAAACCACCTGGGTTGCCTATTTAAAATGTAGGTTAGGGATAGGGGGCTGGAGTGATGGCTCAGCAGTTACAGCGGTTGCCTGGCACGTGTGTGAGGATGCAAGTTCCAACCCCAGCACCACATGTACACAATGAAGTGTCAGAACAACGAAAACCACCTGAAAAACTAAATAAAACTGATTCTCTCTTTCTCACTATCCTCCTCTCTTAAAAAAAATAAAATAAATGTAGATTGGGGAGGTGAGGGGTGCAGCTCCTAACCCAGACATAATGAATCAGACCCTCAGAGCAGAGAGTCCTTGAGTCTGCACTTATAATAGATATAGTCCAGGTAACTATGACTTATCTTAGTGGCTGCGACTACTGTCTGTATGCAAGTTGATGTTTTTAGTAAGACACTGTAAGTAGCTTGTCTCTGCCATAGTATGTCTAAGTTAAGGGTACATACCCTTCTTGACAGGGATGTTCAAAGTGGCAATGCTGCTGGTTCTTCTAAATCTTTAAAGCTATTTAAATCATTAGGATGCTTCTTATTTATTAATTTATTTTGATGCTAAGATTGAACCAAGGACCTGATACGTGCTACACATGTGTTCTGCCTCGAGGCTATGCGCTCAGAACCTAGGGATGCTGTTGCTGCTTCTGCTTTTTTGGTCCTGGGGCACTTTACCACTGAGCCACATCCCAGCCCTTGCACTTTTTATTTCGAGGTAGGAACTCACAAAGTTGCTTAGGCCCTGGCCAAGTTGCTGAGGGTGGTCTCAAACTTGCGATCCTCATGCTTCTACTCCCCAGTCTCTGAGATTATAGGCATTTGCCATTATACCTAGCTGCTGCTTTTTTTTTTCTTTTTCCACACTGAGAATTGAATTCAAGACCTCACATATGCTAGTCCTTTTTTAAATTTTATTTTGAGATGGGGTCGCAGGAAGTTGTTCAGGCTGGCCACGAATTTGCCAACCTCCTGCCTCAGCCTCCCCAATTGTTCACCACTGTGCCTAACCCTAAGAATGCTTTTTATTGAGGTCTATTTCTTTCTTTTTGTTTCTTTCTTCTTGTCAGAAAGAGATATATAATAACTAAAGTGGATTAGTTTACAATTTGTTTTAACTTTCAAAGGTTTTTAAAACCTTAATTTGAGAATTTGAAGAATTTCCTTTAGCATGAGGCCTGACAGCGGCCCTGTTATTATGTTGGCCATATCTTTTCCTCAGCATTTTTAAATTACAAGATACTTGCTGTTGGTATTATTTTGGTGGGAAAAATAACAGAATTTGAGACAAACCTCTGGGATTTTTTTTTTTTTTTTTTTAAAGAGAGAGAGAGGGTCTGGAGCTGTGGTTCGGCAGATATGTTGCTTGCCTGGCATGCGTGAGGACATTTGAACCCCAGCAACACATACACAATGAAGTGTTAGAGCAACGAAAGCCACTTGAAAAACTAACTAAAATTGATTCTTTCTTTCTCTCTCTCTGGCCCTCTCTCCTAAAAAAGTAAAGAGAGAGAGGAAAGAGAGAATCAACTATTTTTTCCTCTGGCCTTTGTTTCTTCGACACTTAGTTGTATATGTAGTGCTGCGATTTGAACAGGGTGCCTTGCATATGCCAGGAAGCACTCCAACTGCTGAGCCACTACTCTAGCCCCAACTTATGAGATTTTTATATCATCACACACTTGCATGGAGATATTATATTACTTTTTATGGAAAATATTTATGCTGTGGATCCTATAGAATGAAAAGCACTCAAGATAATAAAGGAAACAATTATGTATTCAGATCAGTGTAATTTAGTACTTTTTACTGTGCAACCAGGCACAGTAGCATATTCATGTAATCCTAAGGATTAGGAAGACTGAGGCAGGAAGATTGCAAGTTCAATGCCATCCTCAGTGTTAGTGAAGCCCGAAATAATTTAGCAAGACCCTGTCTCAAAATAAAAAATAAAAAGGGGTAAAGTACCTTAGGTTCGACCCCCTAGCACCCCAAAAAATAAAAATTAAACTAAACAAAATAGGGTGGGGATGTAGTTCAGTAGTGGTAGTCAGCTGCCTAGAAGTTACAGTGGTTACAGCCCTTGCCTGGCATTTGAAAGTACGCGGGTTTGAACCCCAGCACTATGTACACAACAAAGTCTTGAAGCACTGAAAGCCACATGAAACTGAATTAAATTGAATCTCCCTCTCTCTCACTCTCTCACTGTCCTTCTCTCTTTAAAAATAAATAAATAAATATTTTACTGTGCCTTTATTTTAAAAAAAGAATTGAAGCTGTATATAGTGGCACATGCTTGTAATCCCAGGTACTTGGAAGGCTGAGTTGCAAGTACAAGGCCAGCTCAGAAACTTAGTGAGACCCTGTTCCAAAATAAAAAAGTAGAAGGGCTCGGTTGGGGACAACCCAGGTCAGTGGTCTCGGGTTCAAACCCCAATACAAAAAAAGAAAGTGCATGTGACAGAACTATATGCACACTGCACACTGAAATGCTTTATTTCATTGTTTCCTTTCTCATTTAAAATGGTAATTATGTTGTCATATCCTCTATCCTCTTTCTTTGCTTATCAACTTGAAGTGGCAATAATTAAATTTGTTTTTGAGAGAATAGACCCCTAAATATTTTCTAATCTTCTTTTTAGACATTATGTATAAAAGGTACTGTTACAAAGTATCTTTTCAGGAACTTTCCCCATAAAACTTGAAAACTTTTAAAAGTTGTGTTTCTCATTTATATACTCCACTTCAGCTTAGTCGCACCAGATTTTGAAATTAACAGTGAATTGGTGAGAAGTGTCATTGTTAATTTGTAAAGTTTTTAATTTGTATCATAATGTTGCATCTAGTTTGCTATAACTAGTTTGCTAATTTCCTTATTTATTTACTTTTTTTTTTTTTTAATTTTAATGGTTAGGGAAGACTAGGATGGGTGGCACAAGCCTGTAATCTCAGTGACTTGGGAGGCATAGGCAAAAGGAATGGCCAGTTCCAGGCCCACCTCAACAATTTAAATTGAGTCCTTGCCTCAAAAACAGTAAAGGAAAGAAAGAAAAAGAAATGGTTGGTTTTGAAGGAGTTCCATGGGAAGTTTGACAGCAATACTTTTAGGGAAGATACAGAACCCATCTCAAGGTGGGTATGGTGGTCCACACCTGTAATCCCAGTAGCCTGGGAGGGTGAAGCAGGCAAATTGCAACAAGGCCAGCCTCAGTAATTTAGCAAGGAAGTCCCTCAGCAATTAGCAGGAATCTATCTTAAAATTTAAAAAATATATGTTTTTTTTAAAGGGTTGGGGATATGGTTCAGTGGCTGAGCACCCCTGGATTCAATCCCTGGTACCAAAGGGGAAAAAATATCAGACACAGGTTTTTTTGATGTGTTTGTTGTTCCTTCAAGGGTAGAGGTTGTTCATCTTTGAACAAATGTGTAAGACAATGCTAGGAACTTGGGCTATTGGGTGAACAAAATGGAAGCAGCTTCCATCTTGAAGGAGCTTAAAGTAGAGAGAGAGAGATGGGATCCAGGGGGATTGTTTCAAGAGAATTTCCTTAAAACTGTGGTGTAGTTGTGAAGGAAAATCAAGGATATGTGAGTCTATGACCAGGGACTCTACATTAGCCTGATGAAAGTGATGTTTAAGCTGAAACCTGGAAGAAGAAAAGGAGTTTAGGAACCTGAAGAGTAAACAGAAGAGTATTGCGTGTTCATGGTTGAGGGACCCACATATAATATACACAGAAATGAGACAGGAAAGACAGTACCCTCCTGAAACTGAAAGACACCCAGGGTGAATGGAACATCACTAGCTAAAGAGAGAGTAGTACAAATGAAACTGCAGTGCTAGATTGTTTTGACCCTTGAATCCAGAGAAGTCAAGTTTAGTGAGTTGCAGCCAACATTAAAAATAAAAATGAGGGGGACTGGAGCAGTGGCTTAGGGGTTAGAGTGCTTGCCTGGCACACACAAGGACCTGGGTTTGAACCCCAGCACCACGTATGCAACTATGTGTCAGAGAAACAAAAGCTAGATGAAAAAAAATAAAAATAAAATAAAAAGGAGGGCTGGAGAAGTAGCTCATTAGTAGAACACAAGGACCTGGGTGTGATCCCCAGCACTACATACACAGCTAAGTGGAGGAAAAACAAAAACCAGATGAAAAAATAAAATTAACTCACTCACTCTTTTAAATAAATGAGTAAATAAAAATATAAAATAAAAATGAGTTGGATGCGATGGCACATCCCTGTAATCCCAGCAACTTTGGAGGCTGAGGCAGGAGGATTGGAAGTTCAATGCCAGCCTCAGCAATTTAGCGAGGCTGTCAGCAACTTTTCTTTTCTTTTTTAATCAATTTTATTTAATTTTCCATCTGTTTTTTGTTTTTCCAACACTTACTTGTGTGTGTGGTGCTGGGGTTTGAACCTGAGTTCTCACACATACCAGGCAAGCACTCTACCTCTGAGCCACTCACTGCTCCTTATATTTTAAATTTTGAAACAGTCTTGCCAAATTGCTAAGGGCCTTAGCTTCCTAAACTGCTGGGATTATAGGCATGTCCACTGTGCCTGGTATAAAAATGAAATTCGAATGAATAGAAAATGTCAAGTGTATCGTACATAGTAAAGATAAAGTTTTTACTGTGTTCCATGAAATTTGTGTTTCATTTATACACATGTATGTTAATAGTGGGTCATGAGGTATAATTTATCTTAATGCGGGCTGGGGTTAAAAAGAGGTTAAAGTCCCTCACAGGACCATGTTGGTAATGTTAAGGACTGTAGACTTTATTCTGAAAGTAAAGAAGGCCTTGAAGGGGGCTGGAGCAGTGGCTCAACAGTTGCAATGCTTACCTAGCATGTGCAAAGTGTCAGATCCAAAGCAATGAAAGCCACATTAAAAAGTAAATGCAGGGGCTGGAGCCGACGGTTTCAGCGCTTGCCTGGCAAGCACGAGGACCTGGGTTCAAACCCAGCACCATGTACACAACTAAGTGTTAGAGCAACTAAGGCCATGTGAAAAACTAAATAAAGTTGTTTCTCTCTTTCTCTGTCTCTCTCACTGCCCCTCTCTCTTAAAAAAATAAACAAACAAACAACTAAATGCAATTGATTCTCTTTCTCTCAAAAAAAAAAAAAAAGAAAAAGAAAAAAGAAAGAAAGAAAAGGCATTACTGAAGGATTTTAAGATGGAAGAGGAATTCAGATTTGCCAGTTTTTAGAGACACAAGGTCTCTCACGTTGGGCCTTGAAATCCTAGACTTAAAGCACCCTCCTCCCTAAACCTCCTGAGAGCTGAGGCTATTAGGCATACCACCATGCCCAACTTTTCAAATGTGCCCTCTTCTGTAACCCCTGCTGTGGTACCAAGATTGAACCCAGGGCCTGGCACATGCTAGGAATGCATTCTACCACTGATCTACATCCCCAGCTCCTTTTAAAAATTGAATTAAATTTTTTTAAAAATTTTGAGACACTCTTGCTAAGACATGCAGACTGACCTCAAACTTGCCATCATCCTGCTTTAGCCTCCCAATAATTAGGATTAAAAGTGCCAGTACTCCGGATTTGCATTTTTGAAAGCTCACCTAGTCTAAATTATTGAGAGTAATATGGAGAGCGGACATAAGTTAGTTGGTAGTTAAAAGGAATCTGATGAGATGGTAGAGAATATAAATTCCACTAGAATGTTAATTCCAAGAAGACAAAGGCATCTGTTCACTGCAGTATCTCTGGCACCTGGAACAGTGTGTACATGCACCTATTGATACCTGTTGAATGAAGAACTACCTGGAGTGGTATGTTACCCAGATGACACATGGTAGACTCAACTGGACATTATCTTCAGGATATAGAACTGAGAGGACTTGATGATGGGAATGGTGGGATAAGAGGTAGTGTAAGGGATGAATACCAGGCTTTGGCATACGACAGTGAACCTGGAGAACTATCCAATTTAGAGTTGAGCATCATGAGTTTAGTCTTGGATGAGTGGAGTTTAAGTATCTGTGGAAAATCTAAGTGGAGATAAAGGTAGTTGAAAATAATGCCTCCCTGATAACAAAGTGGGTACTTAATAAATCTTTGAGTAATCAAATGCCAAACATAGGGGGCTGGAGCAGTGGCTCAGCAATAGAGAACTTACCTGGCATGCTCAAGGACTGGGGTTTGAAACGCAACACCAAGTTGCGTTTTTGACACAACCAAGTGTCAAAAAATAAAACTAAAACCAGATTAAAAAAATAAATAAAATTCTCTTTTTCTCACTCACTGTATTTTATATATTTTTAAAGGAAGTAGAATTTTATTTTTAAGGAAAGGGAGAGAGTGAGAAAGAAGAGAGGAAAGAGAAAATCAACTTTACTTCTTTTTTCATCTGGCCTTTGTTTCTCCGATACTTAGTTGTGTATGTGCTGCTGAGGTTCGAACCTGGGTCCTCACACTTGCCAGGCAAGCAATCTCACTGCTGAGCCATGGCTCCAGCCCATCTGCCCCTACTGTAATATTGATATCCCTTCTTTAAGGAGTGGAAAAGTGTATTAGCAAGTATATTAGGAGAAGAGAACTAAGTTAAAACACGTAACAGTAATGGAGTCTCTTCCCTGTCTTTTATTCATTGTTATTATTTTATATTTAATTTTTATTTTTTTGCATTATTGGGGATTGAACCCAGGAGTACTTTGGCACTGAGCTACACCCCTAGCCATTTTTAATATTTTATTTAGAGAGGTCTCACTAAGTTACTCAGGGCCTCTCTAAGGCTGTCTTTGAACTCACGATCCTCCTGTATCATCAGCCTTGTGAGTTGCTAGGATTACAGGCATGCACCACTGTGCCTGGGCCCTAACAGTATTTTTATCTACAATTATAATTACTTTGCTGGAAATTTGAGGGGGAAATTGCCACATTTAGTGCCAATCATATGAAATTTAAAGGATTGTTAAACTTCCTTTTTGGAGTTATTACTTTAGAAGGGTTTTTATGTGTTCATTCATTGTTTTGATTTGTTTCTTTTAATATTATTATTAAAAATAGAGCTAGGTGGAGTTGGAGCAGTGGCTCAGCAGTTTTAGCACTTGCCTCACATGTGCAGGGACGCGAGTTCAAACCCCAGCACCATGTATGCAACAAAGTGTCTGAGCAGTGAAGCCACGTGAAAAACTAAATAAAATTGATTCTCTCTTTCTCTCTCCCTCTCACTGTCCCTCTTTCTTAAAAAAAAAAAAAAATAGACCTAGGCATGCTGGCACATGCCTATAATACTGGTGGCTCAGGAGACTGAGCCAGGAAGATTTCAAGTTTAATACCAGCTTTATCAAATAGCAAGACGCTAAGCAACTTAGCAAGGCCCTCACTCAAAATAAAAAATAAAATGGGCAGGGGATATAGCTCAGTGGTTAAGCACCCCTGGGTTCAACCCCTGATACCAAAAAAAGTACATGCTTGTTAAAACAGTTCTAATGGTGGGGCTGGAGTGATGGCTTCGCGGTTACGGCGCTTTCCGGGCGTGCGTGAGTATGCAAGTTCGAACCTCAGCACCACGTACACAACGTACACAACGAAGTTTCTGAGGAATGAAGGTCACATGAAAAACAAAAATTGCTTCTGTCTGTCTGTCTCTCTCACTGTCCCCTCTTTCTTTAAAAAACAAACAAAAAAAACCCCAATTCTAATGGCACAGAAATACCTCGCTCTGCCACATAATGACATAATGGCCCCTCCCTTAGTCATGAAAATTAACCAATGTCCACTGTTTTAATCATGCTCCTCTAATAGTTTTTATGTGAAAGGAAGAATACAAATTGATATCTTACTTAAAATGCTCTGAATTGGGAGCTGGTGGTGGCTCAGTGGTTGGAGAGCTTGCTGGCATGCTTGGGGACCCAGGTTCGAACCCAGCACCAGAGACACAACTAGGTGTTGGAAAAACAAAGGCCAGATTAAAAAAATAAATAAAATTGATTCTGTTTCTCTTTCTCTTTTTGATTCTGTTTCTCTTTCTCTTTAAAAAAAAAAAAGCGCTCTGAATTATTATTCTTTCCTTAGCACCTCTCAAGTCTTCCCACTTATATCTATCTGTCCCTGTGGCTATTTGCCCAAGCCACCTCCTACTCTGCTAAAACTACTGTGTTCCTTCTGACTTCTCTCTGCACTTCCTGCCACCCTGGGCCCTCTCGTCTGGTCATCTGTCTCCAGAGTACAAAACTTTGGTGGGTAGGGTTACTCCTCTGCTTTGATGGCTTCTTGCTCCCTTCAAACATTCATGTTCCTGACCTTACTTTGTAAATCTCAAAATGATGTGGTTTCTTCTACTCTCATCTCTTTCCATTCTTCCCTTGCCTGCCAAGCTTCAGTCACACTGTTTCTCTTTCAGTTCTTTGAGCCACACTGTTATCAGTTTCAGGGCCCTATCCCCTGTCCCCTCTCGAGGCCTCTGTCCAGAACACTATACCCCACTTTCCCCTCTCAAGTTTGTAGTCTGAGCCTAAGAGCTTCAAAGAAACTACAGATAAGTCCCCTACTCACTTTATTTACATCCCTCTTAGCACTTAACTCTGTAATTCATTGTTTCTTATTTTATTGTCTGTATCCCACGCTGGATTTTAAATTATATGAGGTCAAGCACCCATGTATCTTTTCTTCACTATTATCTATCCAGGGCTTGGTACATAATGGGTTCTAGTTAGCAACAAGGTGACCATCTGTCCTAATTTGCCTGGACTGAAGAGTTTCCCAGGGTGCTGTAACTTTTAGTGCTAAAACCAGGACATTCCTGTTACCCTAGATGGTAGTAATTCCTTATATTAGAGTTTTTTGTTGGTGGTGTTTGTTTTGGTGGGGTGAGTAGTGGGAAGTGAACCCAAGGGCATTGTATCCCCAGCCCCCCCTTTTTTTAATCTGGCCTTGAACTTGCCACCCACCTTCCTCAGCCTCCTGAGTCACTGGCATTGCAGACATCCACCATTGCACCTGGCTCATTAATTGTATTTCTAGGAATAACTAAGTAGAAAAGAGCTTGGCATCCTATTAGTTATAATATTTCTTGCATTTTATTCATATGGGCTTTTATTCTCCTTTTCTTCGTTTATTTTAGGGTCTCCATTTTAGCTCTCTAGTTTGAATGTGGCTTTTAAGCAATGCTAATGAAACTGTTCTAGAAGCTAGATGTGGCATCTCTACCCAGCTATAGTTTGAGCCTGGCATTACTTTAGGCATATCTTCAGTTAGCTTAAATTTGATGTATTATGCAGATTCCCCACATTCATTTCCCATAGAGAAATATCAAAATAAGTAGGGAAGGATAAGATGAAACACAGGCAGGTTCAGTCAAGAGAGATCTACTGGACATAAGAGATGTGATCTCAGCCAGTATGGCGAGGTGGAGTGGGCTGCAGGAGAGAATTATACATTGAACTACTCATTGTGCATGGGTCAGTTTCAGATTGGCTTTTTAAATATAAATATTAGATAGATCACCCCTAGCAAATCTCTTCACATATGCATTGTGGAGACCTTTCAGTTGCACATTGGTTTGTCTAGCTCTACTTAGGAGTCCTCACTAGTACATATAGGACTACTTTTTATAAAGTAGCCTTGCCAGGAATTCCCCTAGTAACTTCCTGTACAGTTGTCAAGGTGTGGAATCTTTCAGACTGTTAAGAGGGTCATTGCAACTGCGTGTGGTGGCGCACACTTATAATCCCAGCTGCTTGGGAAGCTGAGGTAGGAGAATGCTGAGTTCAAGGCCAGCCTAGGCAACTTAGCAGAATCCTGTCTCAAAACAAAAAGGGCCAGGGATGTAATGTAGCTCATTGGTAGAACTCTTGACTAGTATGACCAAGGCCCTGAGTTTGATCCCCAGCACTGCAAAAGAAAAGGAGGTCTTTATTTTTCATCCTGTTATTTCGGATGGAATCAAACAGTTATGGAAGCCAGGTGTCCATCTTGTAAATTGGTTGATTGCACCATCATTGAATTCTGAATTCTAAGACTCATCAATTTGATTAGTTTTCTATTATGGTTTTTGTTATTTACTAGATAATCTTGGTCAATGTGCTTAACCTTTGTGTGCCTAACTTTCCACATCTGTACTACAAAGATAATGGTAAAATTTAACTTGTAAAGTTGATTTGAGAATAAAATGGAACATTGTTTGTGAAAAAATAAACTAATAAAATGGGCTGGGGATGTGGCTCAGTGTTTTAACACCCCTGAGTTTAATCCCTGGTACAAAGAAGAAGAAGGAAGAAAAAAAAAGAAAAGAAAAAAAGACTATGGGCTATATAAATCCATCTCTGTGACAGTGTGTAATAGGAAAATATATTGGGACAGAAAACAGGTCTGTAGTAGCCAGATTAAGATGAGAAGAACATAAGGAAAACAAGAGGTGTGGTGGATTATAAGGAATTTGGGGGTATAATGGTGCTGCCTATATTGTGATTATGGTAGTGTTAAACTGTATTTAAATTTATAGAGCCATATATTTAAAAGGATAGAATACATTGTTTATAAACTATACCTCAACATGCAGATATTGCTATAATTTGCATTTGGTCTGTATGAGTTACTGTTTTGGTGTGAAAGAGGAGTGTTCTTATGATTTCTGCCTTTCAGGAAGTTGGTATGCTAGCTCTCCAATGAAATGGGAATAGTAACATTTCATGGGTGCTTATGAAGAAGCACCCAGCTGTTAAATCTGAGAAGGTCATTTTCTCATTCTGGCCAAGGAAGGAGGCTATTCCTAAAATAGAGACTGGAGGAGGAAAACAGATACTTGTAGCAGTTATTATTTTAAAATCTGTTTTGGCACTTGACCTATAATTGTATAGCACTGTCGTCATCATCAAGGAATACTACTACTAGTATTTATTAGCAGTACTTTGATATTTTGGGGGATAAGTTTTAGACTAGTAAATCATGAATGAATTATGAGCCAAAATTCAATCTGCCTAGGTTCAAGTCCTGGCTCTCATATAATACCTATGTTACTATGTTACACAGTTTAGGTAAATTACTTAATCTCTTTCCTGTTCTTTAGCTTTTTATCCTTTTTTTTTTCTTCTCCTTCTTCTTCTTCCCCCTCCCCCATCTCTCCACTTCCTCCTCCTCTGGCCTTTGTTTCTCCTACACTTAATTGTATATGTGGTGCTGGGGTTCAAACCCAGGTACCAGGCAAATGCTATAACTGCTGAGCCACCGCTCCAGCATTCCTAGCCCTTTTTATTTTAAATTTTTAAATTTTGAGACAGTTTCTAGGTAATTTGCTGAAGTCTTGCTGCATTGCTGAGATGTGGCTCTCCTGTCTCAGCCTCCCGAGTTGCTGGTATTACAAGCATGCACCACCGCACCTGGCTTTTTAGTTTTTTATGGTACTGTGGATTGAAACCAGTGGTGTTCTTACCCCCCCCCCCGCTTTTTTTTTAAAGAGAGAGAGGAACAGTGAGAGAGAAAAACAGATCAAGTTTTTATTTAGTTTTTCATGTTGCCTTCGTTGCTCTGACACTGTTATGTACATAGTGGTGGGGTTCGAACCTGGGTCCTTGTGCATGCCGGGCAAATGCCAAAACCACTGAGCTACTACTCCAGATTACCCTTTTTTTTTTTTTTTTTAAAGAGAGAGAGGGACAGGGAAAGAGAGAATTAATTTTATTTATTTAGATTTTCATGTGGCCTACATT
>PVKS010025834.1:0-29370 GCA_004027875.1 Aplodontia rufa | reverse complement strand
ACACAGAGACATCATCTGCAAACTTCATCCATTTTCCCGGATAAAATCTTATAAAATCATAATCAAATATCCCAACCAGGATGTTGATGATACACTCAAGATACAGAGTAGTTCATTTACCACCACAGCTCATTCCCACCAGATCCATCTCTAGCCCTGGTCTTCATTTCAAGGAAATGGTTTCTATCAGGCCAGCCTTAATGAGGTTGAACTTCCCTCACTAGTGTCCTAAGCCCCCTGCCCTGGATCTAGTCTCCATGTTCCTTAGACAGTCAGTGTTGTGCTATGCATCTAACTGTACAGGTGCTAGAGGCAGATTGCCTGGGTATGGATCCTACCTGTCAAAGTTACTGATTGTGTGACCTAAGGCTAGTTACTCAAACTCTCTGTGCCTCAGCTTTTACACAAGTGAAACTGTGATGGTATTAAGCAGACTCAGTTGAGGAGGTTAAGAACTAACCAAGTTAATAGATTTAGGGTACCAAGAACAGTGTTATTCAGGTGTAAAAGTCTTGCTGGTCCCCAGGATCTTGTTAGAATGCAGATTCTGGTTTGGTAGGTGGAGCCTGAGAGGTTGCATTTCCAACAAGCTCCCAGGTGCTGCTGCTGGTCCACAGCCATTTTCAGGCGCAAGGACTCGGTAGCATGCCTGACACTGAGCATTCAGTAACAATTGCCCATTGCCCATGTTTTTCCAGCATGAGCCCACATTTATATTGGACAGAACCTGAAGCACAACCCTGAATTTCAGGTTTCAGACCCTGGAGCACCCCTTGCCAGGGTCAGGGCTAGATTGGTCCCCTGAAAATTAGACTGGTGGGCCACCTTGAAGGAAATGGTGGAGAAGGTGCAGATGATGCCTTGGTCCCAATCTCTGCCATTGTGCTACTTCCTGTGGGACGAGGCAGGGCTAAGGAAGACCATTCTCTGCACTCACAGATCCTCTTCTGCCTTCACACCAACGGCTGTCCTTCCTTCACTAGGGCAGGCTAGGGGTGAGAGTGTCAGCAGCCCCAGACAGGAGAAAAACAAGACTACCTGTGCCCGAGTGTCTGTGAGAGACTCTACTGACAAAGGCTGGCCTGCCCTTAGCACATCAGTGACAGTAATGGGAAGGGTAACTGCACACTGGGAGCGGTCCCACAGAGTGCCCTCCTGGAGTCTCTGCACCCCAGGTTATCATGGGTACCAGTTCTGAGCCAGCAGCCTTGGAGAAGGTGAACAAGCTGGGATATTTCTGTCCAAGATGGTTGGAAGCCACCTTGCAGACATTAAATCCTACAAGTAACATGGCCTTGTCAAAAGGCACACTGCATGGGGATGCGTGATGCTGAAACTGTTGTCCTCTTTTCCTCCCCTCGCAAGGAGTGACCTCTGTCAACTCACTGGCGTGTGTCTTTTGAGTCTCTATGAACACACCAATATTCATATATAATGAGAGTGAGATCATTGGGCACCTTGTCTCAACTTTTTTAACCTTCAAAATAAATCCTGGACCCTTTCCTCATATTAAGACGGGATGTAACTAATTCTTTTTAATAGCTATGCACAGTTCTATGAATATTCCACGATAGCTTAAATCATGCTGCACTGATGAATCAGTTTCTCTTTAAATTTTTACCTTTACAGCTGCAATGACCATCCTCTAAGGCAGATGTCTGGAGGTGGAATTGCTAGAACAAAGGGTAAGAGCATTGTGTATGTGTGCGTGTGTGTGTGTGTATTTCTTTTTCTTTGCATTGTTCATTTTGACAGGTTGTGTCCGCTAAAAAGATCATGCGCTTAGCTCCCACTAACAGATCCTGTGGGTCCAGACACACCTACGCCTGCTGTTGCTTTTCCCTTCTTGTCAGTCTGCTAGGGGAAAGATACATCTTGTGCTTACTTGAAATTGCATCTCTCTGATCACTAGAATGGCTGAACATCTCTTTTGAGCTTCTCTGTCATCTGTACCTCGGGAAATCAGGTTTGGAGGAGGCCCCTGGTCAGCGTGCACCATCTGCCCAGCTCAGCTCGCCTCTGAGCACCGCAGGCGAGGCGAACAGAGGTAAGTGGTATTTATTTGTTTAAAGTAAGGCTGCTGCAGAAGCAGTCTCAGCAGCCCCCAGGGGGCTTGCAGCTCATGTTGGAAGAAAGAAGAAAGCTTCCGTGGGACACCAGACTCTGCACTGTTCTGGTAACTGTTCCTCATCATCCTGTGTCTGCAATGGTGCTACTCCCACCAGCCTTCTGTGTCCAAGCAAGGGGCCCATGTTGTGATTGGCATGGCCCCGAGAGGGTGGGATTCAGCCTGTGGGAAGAGCCCTGGGCCCAGGTGCAGCACACCCAAGTTCAAACCCGGCTCGCCCTGGGAAGGGCGTGGGTGAGCTGTCCCAGCTGTTCACCATCTTACAGAGTTGGACCTGCCCCACCCACTTCTCCACTCTTACTGCCCATTTGGCTCCAGTGGCAGTGTTCTGGACACTCTCCCAACCCTGGGACCACTCCTCTCCTCCTGCCTTCACAGGGTCCTGATCTGGGTGTCTTCCATGTCCCTTTACATTCAGAGGCCTCTTGAGAGCACCCTCTGGAGCAGCTGTGTTGTCCCCATTCAGCTGGCTCCCAGGCAGGTGCTCTCTTCCGGGTCCCAGTTGACATTCTCCACTGCATTGGGAGCAGGTTCTCTTGGCATCTTGTGCCCAGCGGCAAGCATGTTCCCACATTTGTACATGTTTCTCCCTTGAGGCTTCTCCTCCTGTGTGCCTAGTGTCCTGGTAGTAAATGGTGTTACCGGTCACTCAAACTCAAGACCTCCAGAGTCCACCCTTGGCTTTCCCCCTCTCTAGGAATTTTCTCATGACTTCCCACTGACCACTGAATGAAATCCAGGCCCTTCAGATTTTGCCCTAACTTAGCTAGCTGGTTTTCCATTCCAAGCTTCCTCCATGTATCCTACCTACAATTACTTGGATGATCGTGTGCTTTCTGTTTTTCGCATCAAAAAAGCAGGGTTTCTCAACATTGGCATTATTGACATGTTGAGTCAGATAATCCTGTTGTGGGGGCCGTCCTGTGAGTTGTAAGATGTTTAGCAGAATCCTTGGCCCAGACCCAGTAGCATCTCCCTCTCTTCAATTCACAGCAATTAAAACTGTCTCCAGACCTTGCCAAGTGTGCCCAAAGGGGCAAAATCACCCCCGATGAAAACCACTTCTCTCGAGCCACATCGTTTCATCTCTATGGAAAGATCCTTCGATAGTCCTGCTCTAATTTATAATAGTGATAAATCTGAAGGAGCAAACTACAGAAAAGTGTATACTATCATGATGCAGGTGAATGAGGAATAGAACAGAATGTGCATAAATGAGCTGAGTTTCCTTGTGCTACTCTTACTTGGGGTTAAATACATGGTCACTTTTTAAGAACTCAACTGCATTAACTGTTTCTTACCTCTGCTGTTATTGCAAGATTCTGGCCCCAGAAATTCCTGGAAGCCCTTCATCTCCTTTGGCCTCATGAAAAAACCCATGACAGATAAGTTACCTGTACCACGGAATCCTGACCTTGGACACCTGTCAGGCGAGGTGATGCCCATGCATGAGCACCAGTGTCCTTCATGATGCACACTGCTTCTGCAGGCATCAAAGTGGCCCCACCTCTCTGCAGAACTGTGGACACCTGGTCTTAGAAACTGTCCTTTTCTGCTTAAACAGTTATCCATGGAAGACTGGGCTGGGCCTCAAAGTCAAGACACAGACACCATGGCAGGCTCATTCTCACTTCCTCAGCTTATTACCTACCCAGCATGTGATACCTGCTGCTCTCGCTCCTGTGTCCCTGGGGGCAGGTGGACTCCTGGTGGCCTGCCCCATGGGGATTCACATATGTTTGGGCACTTTTGGGATGTCTGTATCCCACTGAAGCAGAGGGTCCAATTCCATATTGACTCATGCTTACCAAAGAGAAATGAGACTATGAATGACTTTTTGATATTGAACTTTCTTAAACATCCATCCCTGAGTTCTGCCTCCCTCTCTTAATATGGAATGTGGGCTCCTGTTCTCCTACAAGTTCCTGTACTCTGCCCTCCCATGAGCCCTTTCAGAGGCCTGCTCTGGAATAAGGTTATTTATGTGCTTTCCTCTCCCTCTCTAGTGTGTACACTCTTCAGAGACACGGAGTGTTCTAAGCCCCCTGTAGGTACCGTCGCTGTTTGGGGAGACTCCAGCTATGTGACTTGACACCTTGAGTACATGACATTTACCATGTGTCATGAACTGGTGACAGAGATGAACTGATGCAACTTGACAGCCTGCAGTGAATGCCCAGGACAAGATCCTTGAGCTGTTTTGCCACCGTTTTACCGGAACCCTGACCAATTCACCTAAATTATCCATTTCACAGTGTCCCATCCATAAGATGGGGGGAGTGGTCCCCACCCTGGGGATCTGGTGAAACTCTGTATTTAAATACACTGAGCCATAGAGAGGAAAACCTCTCCATTTATTAGAGAGCAGTTTCAGTAATCTGTACATTTTAGACCAGGAAATAGTGATGTGGTTTTGCAGTAAAACATCCCAGTGATCTCCTGTTTCTGGATATCTTTCACATAAAGAGATTGCATTCAGGAGGAAATCAGCAGACAGGACAGAGGATTGAAATGTAATTCCATTCACTCCTGGCCTACATCCCTCAGCTCTTTCAATGTTTTCCTGTATTTTTGAGTAACTTCTAGAAGCAGGGACCAATTTATAGATACAGGTGAAAACCAGGGTCTTCACTCTGGGTTATGAGGTTTTTGGGAAGGTGCTGGGGAAGATTTGATTTCTACAGAAGCAATTGCTCAGAGAATCAGAAAAAGTTTAAGGGTGGAGATTTTGTCTCAGGTCCCCATATGAGAGTTGTGATGGTCTTGGGCTTTGTAGCTGTTGCCTATTTGGAAAAGGAAAGCTGTCTGCACTTTGGAGGAATGAGGGCAGGAGGTGGCAACTACAGGGAAGAGGGGAAGGAGACTGGTTGGAAAGTAAAGGTGAGCAATGCATCACTTATCCAGAATCACTAGAATGAGCTTCACATGAATGGATTTCCTGGCATACAGAATGTCAGCCCTGTGAGCAGATTTTGGAAAAGTATAATTATTTGGGAAGAGAATCTTTCTAATGGGTGTTATACATTATACATTCTCTGGCACCTTAAAAGTAGTTCATGGAATGGCATTTTGCTTTTTCCATATTTCAACTGTGTCTACCATTGTTTGTACCCTAGCTCTAGCCAATCTCCGGCTCCACATTCTGGAACATGCCCAGGCTTTTCCATTTAGCTTTTGGTGTCCTGGTCTCCACATGTCTGCATTCTATGCATTTCAACTCTGTGTTCTCCTAAAAGCACTCTGCTTAGCATCTGGTATATACACACAAGTGACAAAGAAATATCTCTGAATGAGCAACAGGTCCAGAATGCCCCTGCCATTTCTTACTTTCTTCTTTTTAAAATGGCCACTGTTCTGTGAGGTTGGTAAAGAACTTTCTATTTTTCCCAAACAGTAATATTCTCAGGGACTTCCCTGAAGGAGAAAGACAGTCCGTTGTTTCACTTGCTGCAAATGATGCTAGGCATCAGATTCATAAGGGTGAACCAAACCTAATTCATTCCCTCAAAGAGCTAATGAGCTAAAATTAACAAGAATACAGTGGACACGATCAATGTGACAAGTGCTCTGCTGGGGCGTATCCCACATGCCGTAGAGCTTGGAAAAGGGGCTGGCTCCATTGTACTTGTGGCCCAAGACAAAGGAATTTTTACAGTTCTGATTTCCATATTCTTTTATCTTTTCTCACTGTCATTTTGGATATTCTTGATGTCTACCTCTTGTCATTTTCTTTCTCCTCTAGCCTGCTGCTTCTCATGTACTGATTTCCAGGAAAATGGATGGCTGAACTTGTGGAATCAACATCCTTATTTTATAGCAATGGTTTTCAACCCTGGCTGACTGCGCATTACAGGCACCTGGCAAATTCATTTAATCTCCATCTTTGTGTCCTGTGCTCGGAACTTCTGATTCAATTAGTCAAGGTGGGTCTTGAACTCCCTCGCTGAAGCTAATGTGTGTCAGGGTTTATGGGCAATTCTAAATCCATAAATTTGAATCAGGCTTGGGGATGACCCTCATCTCACCTGTGGAATTAAATACATGGGCTTGGTGACAGCTCTTTCTAAGCACAGAATCTATTTTTAAATCTCTGGAGTGGTAAGACACAGCACTGGCCTCTCTACAAGTTGTAGCAGCCAGTGAAAAAGTCCAATGATGGAGCTGCCCAGGGCCAAGAAATGGCCCCATCCGTACTCCAAGAGGGCTTAATACTTCACAAGCACTCATGAGTGGGGGTTTAGTTCATTCCCAATCAGGTGTTTAAAATATCAGCTAATAAATATGGGTGCTAACAGGGGGCCAGAGATTTCATCATAATGGGCAAATGATCAGAATTCAGGATCCTATAAACTGAGAAGGTTTAACACATATGATCTGAAAATTGAATATGAACTATTTATGCACACAGCCAAGTTCAATGTAACTTGACATCCCTATAACATAGCTAGTCAAACAAGGTTATAGAAATAGTGACAATCTGCCACCTTCTAATTTCTGAAACATCTTTCAAAAATCAGCCTCATGCAACCCTGGCTATCTCCGGCTGTTGAACGCATGAGTTCAGATAGTAGTTGTCTGGTGCTATTTGACATTCTCCCAACACATTATTTCAGTCAATCAGCAGACACTTAATTGAGCATCTACCATGGGCCTGGCATAGAGGAACACGGGCATGGATAAACCCAGATGCACCCGCTGCTGTCTAGTATGAGACAGACATAAACACTTGGAGAGTGAATTTGTAATCCAGGAACAAAGCACAGTTGTCCCTCCAGCACACAGGCTTGTGCAGAGTAGCACACAGGAATACTTTAGGGGTTCTTTTCCCTGAGTCTGGAGCACAGGATCGATAATTAACACATCTGCCTTGTTTTCATCCAGGAACAGGTAATGCAAAGATTAAACAAGGGCATTTGATGCAATAGGTAGATAATGTGCACGAACTCTCGGCAGGGCTCTCTAGGGGAAGGCAGAGATGAGATATCCATGATGTGTGATTTTAAAATTGTCACGGCTTAGTGAAGGAGGGATGACAGGTGTTTGGGTTACACTAACAGAAAAGAATGTCAGTAATAACAACTATGGCAGCCACCCCTGAGTGAGCAGTCCATGTGCCTGGTACAGAGGTAAGTCCTTGTCATACGCACATCCCATGCCTGTCTGATGGCGGTACACTTGTTTTACCTTTGCAAAAGCAGAGACTGTGTGAGGTCAGCTGCTGTATCCAGGATAGCACAAGCTGTAAGGAACCCATCTGAGCTCCAAATCCAGGCCAGTCTTCTCCGTAGCCTGAACACTCAACCTCTGTCCTATATCCTAGACAGGAGATTTTTCTGGTTGGAGGTGGGAGAGACACTTCTAGACCGGGGCTGGAATTGGTTGTCCATGTGCATACTGTGACACAAGTGTGGAGTGAGAGTAGTTACTGGGAGGTGATTCCAGGAAATGCTGCTCAGAAGTAGGGATGCAAAATGGAGGGGAGGAAGGGGAACCAGAAAAGGCCACACTACTGAGCAAGCTGCCTAAGTGTGTGACTGGGTGTGAATGCCACTGGGGACCTAGGGACAATGCAGACCTTGGTGCAGGGTTGTTCCAAGTGAGTGTGAAGAAGCTGGGAATGTGCATCATCCACCAATAGCTGAGGCCACTTCCTGGGGCATTAACTCAGGAATGTTGACTTACCTATGTGCTGGCCAAGCATGTCCCCACAGCTAGAAAATGCCACCCAGCAGGGAGACTCTGAGCTCTCGGAGGCGAGCACTCTGCTCGCTTGTGGCAGATCCTCCAGGCCAAGGGACGAAGAGATGGCTGCACATATACAGGGAGGCGCATGGTGTGCTTGAGCTTGGAGACCCACAGTGCTAACTCCCATTGAGGATTCGCGGTCTCTAAGCTCCACAGAGGTGAGTCTGGGCTCAGCAAAGAAGCTTTGCAGACCTTCCCTGATGCCTGGAACGATGGCTGTTATAACAATTCAACATCACTGAACTGCAAATTTGTTAATAAACGGGTATAGAAGGTTTTGTCCATGAGTTTTTCAAGCCAACCTGGGATTCAGGGCAGTAGACCTGGATTTGAGTCTCTGCCATGTTGCAGCTTTGTGACTTTGGAGAATTGTTTAATTTCCCTAAATCTTATGTTTCTCAACTATGAAAAGGGACTATCGACTAGGCCAGCCCCTCCGGGTCCCTGCTGGTGGCCAGCCTACTGCACCCAGCGTACCTAGTGCAGACCTGGGATGCTTTCTGGGGAACACAGGGCAAATTGTGTGAGCTCTCTCTGGTTCATAACAAGGGCAGCTGGCTGGAAGCTACCGAGGTCTGGGTCCAGGCTCCTGATACTCTTTTCTAGGGCTAGACCCTATAGGGTGGGTAGAAGCTCAGGGTTTGGGACCACCAGACTGGGATAGAGTCCTGGCTCTGCAGCTCCCTGACTGTACCACTCCAGACAAACCACAGAGCATTTTGAGCCTCAGTTCCCCCTTGCAACTAAAAACTCTCAATTCTCTTAGTATTATTGCAAGCCTTAAATCAGACGGTGCACTCACAGGGCTTTGAACAGTGAGTAGTGCACACCAAGGGCCCTCTTCACCTCTGCCTCCTCTTGCCACTGCTTTGTCTCATATGGATCACACTCAGTGGTTCTGGGAGGGAGCGCTAGGCACTTTGTGAGCCGCCCAGAAGTCTTGACGTCATGGAAGCAGATGCTCTTTGCCTGTCTCTGTCTGTAATTGTCAGGCTTTGTTCTCTTCCACAATTAGACCTATCAGGTTCAAAAGAGACATTGTCTCATACTAATGAATAGATTAATAGCCTCCCTCCCCAGATGCAAGTCTTTATCCACCTCTTGAAATGCTGATGACATCTCAAAGGGGGAGCTGCGGGGAGCCACACTGAAATAAATATTTCATCCCAGGTGCACCTGAGCCCCACCCCTGGCTGAGCAGTGGGAGATTGTGGCTATGGACTGGCTTGATGGTCAGTCAGGGGACAGAGGTGCTGGGTGCCCATAGGCTGGCCCCTAACCAGCTGTGCAGAGAAAGGTGAAACCCTGACTCTTAACATTAAAGGGTGGAGTAAGGCCTGAAAGAGCTAAAGAAGGAAACGGAAAGCAGGCCTGTCAAGCTTGGACCCCAGCTTGTACTTTGCAGGTGTGCCCTGGCAGAGGCTGCCAGGCCACCTCAGGCCTGGAGTTGGGAGGCTGTTGTCACAGGTAGGCTGATGGCCACTGTGCACTAGCCTCTTCTCCCTATGCAGGGGGCTTTCTAGAGGGTCAACTGTGGTGCCCCCAGCTGAATCTTTCCTGCACTGGTATTAGCCTCTCGCTTCTCTTTCCTGCTCTAGTTTGGGAGGCAGACCATGTAAGCCAATGTACGTGTGGGTCTCCTCTTGTCTTGCCAAAGAAGCCCAATGGAAGGCCCTGTTTCTTTCATTCTTAGGCATACCCTGCTGGCTGATTCTGGGTCAGGTCAGTTAGACCCACCATCCAGCAGAGGTTCCCGGCTGCCACTGGTGGAAGCTGGACCCTTTAGTATTTGATAATAACTGACACTTTTTCCTTCACCCCCCAGGTAGTCAGCAGCCTATGGAGGAAACAGACCTTACTTGCAATAAAGATGTTTCCAAAATATTGAGAAGAATATCAGAGTCTTTTAACAAGCACAAACAAATTTCAAAATTATTTTTCTGCTTTCGTAATAGAATCTGACCTACTCTAAAATGAACATTTAAAAAAAAAATCTGTAGTCTCACACAGCAGAAGGCAGTAAGTTTTCTTTCCCCAGAATTAATGTTTTAATTTTAGAGGCAGAGTAAAAGAAAAACACAGGGACCGAAGTATCTAGCATTACAAGAGAAGCCCCTCATCCCTGGCTTGGCCAATTTGTAGGAACTGGCCTTCCCAGAGGGACGGGAAGTCTGAACAAAGCCAACCACTAGCTTCCAAATTGATTTTCAGAACAAAATTGGAACAGTTCTCCAATGCTCCCAGGAGTTGGGGCTATTAATACTGAAGAACAATGAGAAGGAAAAAGTGAGTGTGCAAGAGGTGATTTATGACTGAAAGGAAGTTGCAAGCTCAGAAACTTGTACGTAACCCAATCACAGACCCCTCTGGAGATGTGCCAGGGAAGAGATGGAGAATGTAAAGGGAGAGGGTTTCTGAGGGACGTGAAAGCGTAGGAGAGGAGGTAAATGTGAGCTTCGGGCCTGATCCGAGGCCGTGCAGAGCTGACCATGTTGAACTTCTCCTAACCACAGAAGGTTTCTGTGCAGCTGTCATCCGCGCCCGAGACACCCCGCCAGCCTTTCCTTTTATTTATTTCTTGCCATTATTCCGTCGCCGAGCAGGTTAAATGGCAGGAAGAGAGTCTCCCCACCAGAGTGTGAGACTGGCCGCTGCTGCTCAAAGCCATGGTCTCATCTCAGGTGTCAAGCCTAGAGTGTGAAGATCACAGCTCCAGCTGTTAACCAGTGAGACCAGCCACAGTCAAGTGGAGATGTGTAGGAAAGTGAGGCCCAGGCCATCGGATCCTGGCCGGGTGTTCCAAGAATGGATACCTGACCTCATCCTCTTTGTTTTCATAAGTTTTGCAAAAGTTATTTATTATAATATGCAGCTTTATTAGAATAGGATTAGCATATCATAAATCATGAAATTTGATGAGTTTTGACATAAGTATATGCCAATGAAACCGTAAGTACAATCAAGATCGTTAATGTAACTATTATCCCCAAAGTCTTTTTAGGTTCCCTTCCTCCCTTCCTTACTACCCCCAGGCTAACAATGATCTGTTTTCTGCCACTATAGGTTAATTTGCATTTTCTACAATTGTTAGCAAATGGGCTCATTCAATATGCATCTTTGTCAGTCTGGCTTCTTTCAGCATAGTTATTTTAACACTCACCCATGCTATTGTGTATACCCATAGTTATTCCTTTTTGAGTAGTATTCCATCGTATGCATATACCATGACATGTTTATTCATTCACCTTTCGGTGGGGATTTGGGTTACTTCCAGTTTGGGGTTATTACAAATAAAGCTACAATGAACATTCATGTAGAAGTCTTTGTGTGGCAATGTATTTTCATTTCTCTGTGGGTAAATACCTAAGAAACCAATGACTAAGTTGTCTGTTAGGTATGTGTTTAACTTTCTAGGAAACTGCCAAAGCGTTGTTCAAAGTGGCTATGCCATGTGATCTCACCAACGGAGACATTTTAGTTCGTGAGGGTTTTAGTTTCTCCATATATTCATTAGCACACGATGTGGACACTTCAATTTTACCCATTAGCCATTCTGCTAGAAGCATTGCAACATCTCATTTGGCCTAAATTTTCTGACATTCTTCCATAATTTTCATTTGTATAGCTGCATCATCCAGTATTATTGAATATGTCTGCTCAAATCTTTTCTTAATTTTAAAGCAGTTTTGTTTTCTTACTACGGAGTTGTAAGAGTTCTTTATAGGTTCTGTATAAAGTCTTTTGTCAAATGTTCTTCAAATTTTTTTTCTGCGTTTGTGCCTTGTCTTTATTTATTTCCATAAGGACATCTGTTGGTGGACAAATATCTTAAATTTTTTGCAATCCAATTAATTGGTTTAAAAAAAATGGTTCTTGGTATTGTGTCACATTTAAGTAATCCTTCCCAAGTCCAGAGTCCAGATTCGTTTAGATTTTTCTCTGATGTTTTCTTCTTTCATAATATTAGCTCTTAGATTTGGGTTTATTATCTGCTTCAAGTTAATTTTTATATGTGGTGGAAGGTAAGTGTAAAAGTTTTTTGAAATGTGTACCTGATTGTTTTTATAGAATTGGTGAAAAGGTTTTCTTTATCCAATTAATTGCTTGGCATCTTTGTCAAAACTCTCCCTACCACATATGTGTAGATTTTGAACTTTCTTTTGTGTGTGTACCTATTTCTGTAAATACCACAATGTTTTAATTCCTGTAGTCTTATAATATATCTTGAAATCATTCAGTATAAATCCTCCACTATTGGTTTTTTTTCTTCCAAGTGGTTTGTTCCTCTGTATTTCCATACACATTTGACTTGCCAATTTCTACTCCAAAATTCTGTTCAGATTTTGGCTGTGATTAAAATGAACTTATAAATGTATTTGTGATAAAATTGGAATAATTTATAGCCTTAATTTTGTTCTGTCCATCCCTTTCCTCCTCTTCCGGAACTCCAATTATATGCATACCAGGCCATTTAAAGTTGTCTCACAACTTACTAATGCCTTCATTTTTCTTCAATGTTTTCCTTTGTTTCATTTTTAAGTTTCTATTGCTGTGTATTCAACTTCAGTAATCATTTCTTCCACAGTATCTCATCTTATGCTTTCCTAGATCTTCTGGAACACAGAGAGTAGAGGTCTAAGATTTTAAGTGCCTCTGTCTACTAATTCTGTCACCTGTGTCATTTTGGGATCCCTTGATAATGTATAAAATTCTCTGACTTCTTTGCAGAACTGATAATTTTTTATTATGTGCCAGGCATTGCAAATTTTACCTTCTTGTGTGCAGGAGATTTTTGCATTCTTTTAAATACACTTGTACTTTGTTTTGGGATCCATTTAGGTTACTTGGGAATGGTGTGATCCTTTGTGGTCTCCTTTTGGCTTTGTAAATCGAGTCCAGCGAAGTCTTTAGACTAGGGCTAATTTTCCCATTAAAGAGGCAATGTCCTCTGATTATGTTTCTTGATGCCCTGTGTAGAAGAGGTTTCCCACCCTGGCTATTGGGAATGTGCACTGTTCCTGGCTCTGTATGATCACTGCTGCTTGTTCTTTTCTAGTGAATTATTCTTGGCCTCAGGCAGTTTCTTCACGTATGTGTGGAGAAGACTTGAAACTGCAGTTCTCTCTATCTGACTGCAACTCCGTCCTCTCCTTGCAGCTTTCTGCCACTCTCTGGCACTCTGCACTGAATTCCAGCTGCCTCGGCCTCCCCCAGTTTTTACCTCAGTGAGCCTTTCTGTGCTTGGATTGGATTCTCCCTCTCTGCTATGGCTTGGAAACTTCACTGGCAAAAATCTGGGATGCCAAGTATGGTTCATCTTCTGCTCTGGATCACTGTACAATGGTGCCTATAATTCAATGTCTGGAAACTTGTCATATATTTTGCATGGTGTTTTGTTGCTTAGGGTAGGAGGATAAGTCCAATTCTAGTTACTCCATCATTCCCAGCCCAATCTCACTCATAATCAAAGCAGTTTCTCTGTGCTTTCCATCCTGGCCAGGGTTAGGAAAAGGTAGGTATGAGTATACATGCCTTTGTATATGTATGTACACATGTGATAAATACATATGTGTTGTGTGCATTCCTATGAGTACATGCACATGTGTACACTTGCAGATATGTGTGCCTTTCTTCAAAGAACTTAAAAAGACTCACTAATCTGTTCAATGTTTTGGCTCTGGTAGGGCATTCTTGCAGGGTTTACATCAGTCATAGTCCTTTGGGGATTAAAAAAAAAAGGAGAGAGGACTGCAGGGAGGAGAAGCTTCCATTCATTCATTAACCCTGGAGACAAATGTTGGGTCTAGTTGAAATTATAATCTGGGCCCCAGAAATGACCAGGTAAATGTCTCTTTCAAAAGATGAATAGCAGGTAATAAGCCAATTCAGGTGAGTGTGTGGGTGGTGTCAAGAAAATACCTTATACTGTCACTGTCTTTATATTAAAATGTAATTCTACCCATGGTTTTCTTGGAAGGTACCGCAGATCTGATTTGTTAGCATGATTATTACCAGTCATCACTTACTAGTTCTGCTTCTGAGAAGTCATCTCACAGCTGAGTGAGCCAAGGCAAAAGAGTTGCTGGTTACTAAGTTGCCTGCTTCTGAGGGCTCAAGTCCCATTGGGGAAGCTCCTGCAGGGTGATCAGGGAGACTCTCCACTGAGAGCACTGCTTTCCTTTGCAGTGTCAAACTCAACCCTCCCCCAGGCCTGGCAATGCCTCCAGATTACACACATTGCTGCCAGCAGAATGGAGCTGGAGAAAGCACTGTGTGTTTAATCCATATCGGTCAAGGAATGGAGTGGGAGGAGGGCAGCAGCGAAGGGTCTGGGAAGGAGGCGAGATCTAGTAAACGGAGAAGAGTTGAGCCTCATAAAGGCATTTTATGGTGCGGCCAGGATGAGAATTGCTGGCAGCGCGTGTTTACTGGCCCTCCAGGATCTGCAGGAGCTGGGAAGCACCTCCACTCCCAGTCTCGCCTTCTGCCAAGTGGCATTCTTGCTGACTGAGCAATCTTGAAAAATTCACCTCGTGGAGCATTTCAGTTCTACATTCACAAATGGGGCAAGGAAAAATTTTAAAAGCGAGGACCTGGAGGGTCTTTGAGGTGGCAGTTCTGGTTTAGAGGGAGAATCTGGAAGAGCACCTGCCCCCAAATATGTGCTAAAGAGCTGGGTGGTCAGCAATGCCAAAGTAGGGTGAGGCCAGGCTTCCGATGACCTCCCAGAAGTTGGCCTGATGGGAAGGTCAGCCTCGTCATCATCAGACTGCTTACAGCCAGAGGACAAATACCACCTTGCGTTTTCTGGTCCTCTGGTAATGGGAATGTGGTTTTTCACTGAACACCCAAGGTTCTTCCACGACATTTGGCCTTTGAAAACAGTCCCATGGAGCACCCAGGCAGGGAAACTCTGCAAAGAAACATTGCTTATTCACAGCCCAGCTTGGATCCAGAATGTCCCTGTGGATTTTGAAATGGATAAGGAATAACATCCTCATTGCCTTGCTGGCAGCCAGATGGTGGCCACAAACTCTGGTTCAATGCCACGACTTACGACAGAGACTAGTGCTGCCTTCCGGTGACATCAACAGCTGGGCGAGACCTGTTGGGTTGTCTTGAACATCCTCCACCTGTATTTCTCAAAGGCATGGTTACTTTCCTTCTTTATTATTTTGAGTAGGTAATATATGCTCATGATACAAATTTCAAAAGCACAAAAAGATAAAACTGTGAAGTCTTCTTTCTTCTCCTGACTGCCAATGACCCTGTTTTCCCCAGATTTAGCCAGTGTTCCAGATTTTCCACACCCTTCTAGTGGTAATTTTTGCACAATTGGGAACTTATGTAAATGTATAATCCTTTTATTTTTATCCCTTTTTTACCCTTCACAGATGCGGGATGCAGATTCCGAGATGGAGATTTACAGGCAAGTGCTCCTTGCTCCTTGCTCGGAGAGTGCCTGAGGTCACTATCTATAAGGCAGAGAAAGAAGCAAGACTGAGCAAAAGGAGGAATTAAATGATACTGCCAAGTCAATAGTCAGTTGGCCCCACAAGAAGCGCTGGATCTGGAGTGGTCCTTCAGAGATATCTCAGTTTGAGGTGGTGTAAGTAGTACTCAGATCAGCCATTGGACCATTGGATACACATACAATTTTTGAGAGGCTACTCTCTTTAGCCAAGGGCAAGCCCTGAAGTGAACTCACCTGTCAGTCACCAACACTCAGGAAGCTGGGGGATCTGGGTGGGCCCAGCACAGCATCCACATCCACTCAGCAGCATATGAGGCACATAGTTTTGTACATAGCTGTTTTTTTTTCACTTCACAGTAAATTGTTTTTCATCAGTGCACAAGCTTTATTATTCCATTTTTAATGGCTGCAGTGTTTCATTGTGTGGGCATTACATAAATTACATATTATTCTCCATTGATGGGCAAATAGTTTGTTACCAGTCATTTGTAATTACACCCAATTCTGTAGTATAGAATTATTATTACATACATAAAAAGATAGTCAAATACAAGTCCAAAGATCAAAGAATATGTGTACTCTTGATTCTGGAAGATATTCTTTAATTCTGTCTGAGTTCACACTCCCACCAGCAAGGTATGAAATTGTTTTACCTAGCCTTTGCCAACCCTACATTATCAATTTTTAAATTTTTCTCCATTTAAGTTACAAATATTATCTTGTGGTTGTTTCAATTTGCACTTCTCTTTTTCATGAGTGAGACTAGGGATCTTGTTATAATATTTAAAGCAATTTGCATTGCCTTTTCTGCAAACTTCTCGATTTATAGCCTTTGTCCAATTTGCTTTTAGTGGTTGGCCATTCTCTTGTTGATTTGTAGAAACTCTTTGTATGTTATAGTTTGTCAGCTTTTCCTTGTGAAAATAGTTGACAAGAACAACTTAGATGTGGAAAAGCTTATTTGGGGATCACAGTTTCAGAGATCCTGTTCATGGTTAGCTTACTCCATTGCTCTCTGGGCCTGAGGTGAGGCAGAACCTCAAAATAGAAGGGCAAGGTGGGGGAAAGCCGCTCAGCTCATGGCAGCTGGGAAGCAGGAAGGGAGAGGAATCAGGACCAAGATGTAATCGCCAAGGTCACTCCCTGAGTTACAAATCGCCTCCAACCATCCTCCATCTACCTACCATTACCATCGAGTAGACCACTCAGATTACTAATCCGTCAAGTGGATTAATACACTGCTGAGGTTACAGTCCTCACCATTGTCTAAAAGCCCTGCCTCTGAACCTTCCTGTACTGGTGATCATGATTTCAAAACATGAGCTTTTGGGGAAACATTTCTAGACCCAAACCATAATGACTATAAAAATGAGACTTTTGTAAAATAAATTGAAAAATTGAGCCTTTACTTCTTAACAAAGAAGAAAAACTATTCTATGCTGAAGGACCCTTGAAGGAGTAGGCTCCATGGCATTTTGGATTCCTGCACATGAGCTGTTCCATCCATCACCAGATCCACAGGCTGGGATTGAAGCCGCTCACAGCGTTTCTTCCCTCTGTGGTATGTGCCCTACTTAAGCATCACAGAAAGTCCTATGATTTCTCTGGGCATCTTTGAGCTGGATTTGGTCTATTGTAACCTGAACTTCTTTGTGGGCTCCCGAATCCTTTTTAATGGGGTTGGTGCTCTGGTTTTCCATTAGTATCCTTGGGGGTGGGTTCTCCTATGCCATGGATACCAAAATCTATGGATGCTTCAGTCCCCTACATAAAGTACGCCATAGGTTTTATGTAACCTATGCACATCCTCCCTCATAACTTAAATCTGGATTACTTACAATAACTAAAAAAATGGCAATGCTATGTAAATTGTTGTTATACTATATTGTTTAAGGAACAATAATAAGAAAAATAACTCTGTACATGTTCAATACAGAAGCACTGTTTTTCCTGAATATTTTCAATGCAGGTCTGGTTGAATTAGCAGATGTGGAACCCATGGAAACAAAGCACAGACTTTTCAATGGCCCCTTGACCTCCCATGTTTCTGTCTCTCAGGGTGAACACCCCTGAGCTGTAACACATTTTATGACTTGGTGCATATGAAGACAGAATAAGTTAATCTTGGATACAGCTTTTTTTTTTCTGTTATTACAGAAATTAGAGTTGGACCTGGGTTCAAATATTCCCATTGCTATTTAGCAACCATGTCACCTTGGACATGTTAGGAAATCTCTCTCTGAAGTGCAATTCCTCATCTGCTTAATAGGGGGAAATAACAGGCATCTCTATGGGTTGCTGAGAAAGTTAGATGAGGGAGTGTCCAACCTACTCACTGTGACTCACAAGGCCCCTCACAAGCTGGGTCGCGCAGCTCCCTTGGCCCTGCCTTCATGCTTGCACTCCAGCCACGCTGAACCTCTTTCAGTTTCTATGGATGCCCGTGCTTGGGCATCCAATGTGCACCATCTTATAGGTCTTGGAATGGTCTCCATCTCAGAGAAGCCTCCCTGGACCCCTGCTCCCTGTAAGCTTTAGTTGCCCCTTCCGTGTTCCGCCCTGGAGTCCTGCAGCTTAGCTGTCCTCATGCTTCTCATTCCTGATGGCTGAAGGCGTCATGGGGCAGGACCTTGGGCCTCTCCCCTGGGCTCGGTCCAGTGCCTCCCTTAGCAGGCACTCAGTGAAGACTTATGGAAGGATAGATGGAAGGTTAGATAGGCTTTGGATGAAAGAATAGATGAATGGAGAGATACAAAGAAGAAGGGAAGGAGGGAAGAAGGGAGAGAGGTTCCTAGGTTGTCATCGGATGCTCTGCATAGGGTCTCAAACATTTCTGAAGGTTCCAACTTTCTAATTTCAGGGAAATAGAAAGGTTTGTCCATGCAACAGCAGAAGCCTGGCATGCCCAACCTCTTCTCAGCAGAACCCAGGCCATGATATTTTTTTCTTCATCCACTAAGAAACCATGGCTGATCAACTTGGTTTACCCACGTCCTCTCTATGGAAAGTATGTGAAGCTGTGTGCTATTTTGAGTCTCTGTGTCCTCACTCTGCACCCGTTAACAATCCTCTCTCTATCCCACCCCCCACCACCATGGGCTTGCCAGCTCTGGTAGTCACTCTACCCGATACTTCTATGAGATTGGCGCTTTTTTTTAAAAGCTTCTGTATAAGTGAAGAATGCAATTTTTGTCTTTCTGTGTCGGACTTTTTTTCACTTAACACAATTTTTCCAATCCCGTCTATGATACAGCAAATAACAGGATTTCATTCTTTTTATGGCAGAATAATATTCCATTGTATCTTTTGCCACATTTCTTTATCCACCTATCCATCAATAGACACTTAGATTGATCCATGTCTTCATTATTGTGAGTAGTTCTGCAATAAACATGGAAGTTCAGAGGTCTCTCTGACATACTGATTTCATTTCCTGTGGATATATACTCAGTAGTTTGTGTGTGTGTGTGTGTGTGTGTGTGTGTGTGTGTGTATGTGTATGTGAGACCTCCATACTATTTTCCATAGTGGCTGCACTAATTTACATCACCACCAGCATCATGTGAGTCCCCCTTTCTTTCCATCCTCTCAAGTCTTTTTTATGTTTCTGTTTTTATAAAGATACATCCCCTTCCCTACTTAGCAAACAGCACCGTAGACAGTCACACTTCCATGAAGGCTCAGGGTTATCATTATGAACAGACATTTTTTCCAAGTTCTTGTATCCGGCCGTGCTCTCAGGTGCTAGTACCCAGGCTGCGCTAGTCGGCCTTGAAGGAAGTGGCATCTGTTTTGCTTTTACTAATGATTCTTCTCCTCTCCCCTTTGATTGTGTATTCCCTCCGTGTGTCTCCCTTTGCCCTGAGTGTGGCTTGTTCTGCATGAACTTTCCGATCTCTACTTCTCCAAGTCCTGTATATTTTTTATTGTGGTAAAACACGCATAACATACAATTTACCATATTAACTGCTCTAAGTGCACAGTTCTGTGGTATTAAATACATTTATAATTTTGTGCAACCATCATCTCCACCATCCATCTCCATAACTTTTCTCAACTTGTAAAACTGAAACTCTATCTCCATTAAATAATAACCCCTCATTCCCATCTTCCCACAGTCCCTGGCAACCATCATTTCAATTTCTGTCTCTACGTATTTGACTATTCTAAGTACCTTACCCCAGTGGAATCATACTTTCTCTTGGTGACTAACTTAGCATACTGTACTCAAGGCTCAGCCATGCCATATCATGCCTCAGACTTTTCTTCCTTTTTAAGACAGAAAAATATTTCCTTATATGCAGGTGCCATAGTTCACTCATCCATTCATCTGTCGCTGACACTTATGTGGCTTGCGTTTCTCTTAAGGCTTCTGTGCAGCATCTGTGGCCCAGCATCTCTGACACTGTTGGGTTCTGATCTCTGGATAATCCAGACCTTCCTGTGGGAGGTGCCTTAGGAACCCAAGTGTTCCTTTGTGTTTATTCAGGGTTGTGCAGATGTGTGTGACAGGGTCCAGCCAAGCTGAAGACGCCCATCATGGAACAATCCACATACTCAGACAAAACTAATAGAGATTTCTCAAGAATCCATTTCAGGAGGGAGTAAGTAGGTTGTTATCCAGGGACCATTGATGCAAAGGTTCAAGATTGTTATAAACATACTGTAAGCAAAGGCTGGAACACCAACACTCCGTGTGAGAAGCCAATGCTCATCCCACGCAAGGGGGTTCAGTGGAAGAGTAGTCTGCCACTGCTGGCTGTGTCTGTGTACTTGGAGGAGCAATTTCAGCTGTTCGAAGCACGGTGAGGCAAGCACATGTGGGACAGTGGATAGGTGGTCTCCCAGCAGCTGTCCCACTCCAGCAGGGCTGAGATCTCACTGTGGAAGGGTTCGGGGGTAGGCAGTGTTAACCAGAACTGTTGGGACCAGCTCACACAGCTAGTGGGTTTGTCTAGCTCCAGTCTATGAACCTAACCACCATGCTTTGATCATTCTGGTCTGCACAAAGCCGCGCCTACTAATGGCCTTCATCAGCAAGAAACGGAGTGTGTCAGAGCCTCCAAGATCTTTCATCAGTCCTTTTGTCTCATCCAAGTCTCAAGAGGGAATCTACCATACCCTATTAACTATAACCCTGAAACCTGGGTCATGTCTTGTGAATACCCCTGTGATAGACCTGCTGCTCACAATTGTGGGGAGAGAAAGCAGATAATTGATCAACAGAGGTTTCTGCTCAAAAGTACCAACCCTAGTGAGAGCAAACATTCATTATTGAACAAGTATCGAAATGAAAAGTAAGGCCCTTGAGCTAAATATGAAAGCTTCAACTCTATCACAGAATCCTGTGATAACAGAGGTACTTTTTCAAAGTTCCATTCTGTGCATTAGCATGTTTGAATCTACAGAGATAGAGGACAGGAGGTAGCTTAGCTTTTGTTTAGAACCTAAATGTTCTAAAATTCCACGTAGACTCAAAGCCTTGTCAATAAGAAAAAAAGAGGAGAGATGTGCTCAAAAGGGTCTGCTGTCTGTAATGCTGAATTGTGCAAGGCATTTCCCCAAAGTAGCTTCTAAGAGCAGCCCAGCACTGCCATTAAAGGAAAACTGATATTCCCACCATGGAAGCAAAGATACTATTTTATTCAAATTGGGAAATATTAACCAAATCCCACTCTTTTCTGGATTCTCTTAAACAGCTAAGTTTAAGACCTAGCTGCTGTCCTTGGGGAATTTGTGTCTGCCTGGGGATTTGGAGCTAAGGTTGGGTAAAGAGCAAGGAACACTTAGGAAAATGAGCCAGCGAGACATTCAAACCACAGTGACCAACTGTGTGTCTATTTGTCTGGAACTAAGGTGTTTCTCAGGATGTAGGATGTTCAGTGTTAAAACCAGCAAAGTACCAGATATACCAGAATGAATCGGTCAACCCGAAAGTTACTGAATCTCTTTAGCAAGGGGTTTACAGCTTTTCATGCTGCTTCCAAAATGGTTGCACTAATTTGCATTCCCACAAATAATGCATAAGAGTACCTCCCCGACCCTGCATTCTCACCAGCAATTATTATTCTTTATGTTCTTGATGTTTGCCATTCCAACTGGAATGAGATGAAATCTCAGTGTAGTTTTGATTTGCATTTCTCTAATTGCTAAGGATGTGGATTTTTTTTCATATATCTGTTGACCATTTCTATTTCTTCGTTTAAGAAATATCTATTTAGGGCTGGAGTGGTGATCACAGGTTCTGGTGTTTGTCTGGCTGGCATATGCAAGAATGCGAGTTCAAACCCCAGCACTGAGGCAGAGAAAAGTTAGGCAGTCAGTGTAGGCAGAATAATGTCGGTCAATTAGGAGAAAATGAACTGATGGTCATCTTTCCTGAGAGGGCAAAGAGCATTCCACCGCCCTAAGTAAGCAGAGGTGCATATTAGCTTGACATCCCCTTTGCTAACAATGGTGATCCAGACAGGAACTCCCCTCTGCTAATAAAGATGCTTGTGGCCAGGATCAAAGACTAGCTCAGACCATCAAGGGAAAAGTGTTTTTTTTTTTTCTTTAAGATCAATTTGACATCCCCCAATGCTAATAAGGGTCTGACAAGATAGCCCCAGATGCAGACACTCCCTGCTGCTAAGTAAGGAACCACATTCTTTCTGTTGGAGCCTGAGGCATGAACCAAAGACTGGACCAGAATTCCCCACACCTGCGTCCTAGGTACAGGGGCAGGGAAGCAGTGACCAATCCAGGAGATGACGTCACATAAAAGGGGCAAACCTCACTGCCTCATTGGCTCTGTCTCCTTCCCCCACTCTGGGGAAGTCTGCTCTTTTCCCTATGTTTTACTTTCTATAAAATAAAATCTATTTACTACTGCTTGCCTTGGTGTCCCTTGGTTTCATTCTTTGACTCTGAGAGGACACGAACCCAACATCCACAAAACCAGCATCAGCTGGTTGGTATACAACAAAGTGTCAGAGCAAAGAAAGCCACATGAAAAACTAAATAAAATTGATTTTCTCTTTTTCTCTCTCTCTCACTGCCCCTTTCTTTTAAAAAAAAAAAGAAAAAAAGTCTATTTAGATCTTTTGCCCATTTACTGATTGAGTTATTAGATTTTGATGTCATCTTTTTATTTCTTTATGTGTTCTGGATATTAATCTCCTGTCAGAAAAATAGCTGGCAAAGATTTTCTCCCATTCTGTGAGCTTTCTCTTCACACCCGTTTCCTTTGCTGGGCAGAAGCTTTTTAATTTGATGTCATCCCACTTATTGATTCCTGATTTTATTTCTTGAGCTCTAGGATTCTTATTAAGGAAATTGGTGCCGGTACCAATATGTTGGAGTGTTGCTCCTCTGTTTTCTTCTAGCAGTTTCAGTGTTTCTGTTCAAATTCCCAGGTCTTTGATCCACTTTGAGTTGGTTTTTGTGCAAGGTGAGAGTTGGGATCTGATTTTACTCTTCTACATGCGATCATACAGTTTTCCCAGCATCATTTGTTAAAAAGGCTATCTTTTCTCCAATGTATGTTTTGGGAATCTTTGATAAGAATAAAATGACTGTGTCTAAGGATATTTGTCTCTTTTATTCCATTGGTCTTCATATCTGTTTTTTATGCCTGGACCATGCTGTTTTTGATTCTGTAGCTCTGTAGTATAATTTGAGATCAGGTATTGCGATGCTTCCAGGATTTCTTTGATTGCTCAAGATTAGTTTGGCTATTCTGGGTCTTTTATTCTTCCATATGAATTTTAGGGCTGGGTTTTTTTTTCTCTAGTTTTTGTGAAGAATTTCACTGGTGTTTTTATGGGGATTGCATTAAATCTGTAGATAACTTGTAGTAATATAGCCATTTTGACATTATCAATTATGCCTATCCAGTAATATGGTGGCTTTTCCATCTTCAGAGGTCTTCAATTACTTTCTTCAGTGTTCTATAATTTTCATTGCAGGGGTCTTTCACTGCCTTAATTAGATTTATTTCCAAGCACTTTTTTAGGCCACTGTGAATGGAATAATTTTCTTGATTTCTTTCTCAGCAGTTTTATCTTGGGAGTACAGGAAATCTATTGATTTTTGTATGTTGATCTTGAATCCTACAACTTGTTGAATTTGTTTATCAGAGCTGGAAGTCTTCTGCTACAATCTTTTTGGTCTTTTAAGTATAGGATTATGTGACAGCAAACAGCAATAGTTTAACTTTTGCTTTTCTTAGTTGTATCCCTTTAATTTTCTTCTCTTGTCTAATTGCTTGGATAGTGTTTTAAGAACTACATTGAATATGAATGGTAAGAGTGGACATCTTTGTCTTGTTCCTGATTTTATGTTTATTTATTTATTTTTCTAAAGAGAGAGGGATGGTGAGAGAGAGAAAGAGAGAATCAATTTTATTTAGTTTTTCATGTGACATTTGTTACTCTGACATTTTTGCTGTGTATGTGGTGCTGGGGTTCAAATTCGCATCCTCATGCATGCCAGGGAAGCACTGTGACCACTGAGCCACGGCTTCAGTCTCTTGTTCCTGATTTTAGAGAAAATGTTTTCAATTTTTCTCTGTTCAGTTTGATGTAGACTTTATGATATTGAGTTAAGTTTTTTCTACTCCTGGTTTTTCCAGCCGTTTGTTTTTTTTTTTTTTAGCACAAATGGGTGTTGGAGTTTGTCAAAGACTTGTTTTGCATCTGTTGAGATGATCATATTATTTTTGTCCTTGATTCTATTTAAGTGATAAATTACATTTATTGATTTATGTACATCGAACCAACCTTGCATCCCTGGGACAAATCCACCTTGATTGTGGTGTATAATCTCCTTAATGTGTTTCTGAATATAGTTTGCTAATATTTTCTTTGCTTCCATGTTCATTAGGGATATTGGTGTGTAGTTTTCTTTCCTTGAGGTGTCTTTAGCTGGTTTTGGTATAAGGGTGATACTGGCTTCCTAGAATAAATTGGGGAGTGTTCCCTCCTTTTATCTCATGGAATAATTTGAGGAGCCTTGACATTAATTCTTTGCAGGTCTGCTGGAACTCAGATAAATATACTTCTGATCCTGAGCTTTTCATTGTTGGAGGGCTTTTTTTTTTTAAATTACAGCTTCAAACTTGTTGCTTGATATTGGTCTGGTCATGGTTTCTATATCCTCTTGGTAGAACATATATGTCTAGAAATTTGTCAACATTTCCAGTTATTATTCTCTATTAGAATATAAGTTTTCAAAATAGTCTCTCATGCTTCTCTGGATTTCAGAGTTGTCTGTTGTGGCTGGATTCAGAAGATGGTGACTGACAGGAGAGCTGCATGTACAATCTGTGAAGCGGGAGGCCAACGATGGGAGAAGTGCCTTTCTGTAAGTTAGGTGAATGGCAAATTTTTTGCCTAAACTTATTAGTAGACAAGCAAGGAAATTTCAAGACACAGAGGCGATACTAAATGAAGAAGAAAATCCAAATAGGGAACTAGTAGCCCCAGCTGCAAGGACTGCCACCCAGCCAGTGGGCTGCTGGGTTGGCACGAGAGAGGGAGTGGCACACACAAATTGAGGAAGGATAAATTGGCACGGAGATCTCTGATATCAAAAGGGCTCATGCTGCACTCCATAGTGGAACTCAGGGACTGCATGAGTGCATGCAAGTTAGACTCCCCCCAGTCTGGCTGTGTTGAGCAGGTGCGATCATTTTGACTTAGTGGGTAGTCTAAGCAGTTGCTCCAAGAACTGGGACCTCAGATTGGAGGTTGCCCCAGTGGCTGTACCATCAGGCACCTGACCACTCCAGGATCCCAGTGTTCTGAATGTTTGCCCAGGGGACTGAATGAGCCTGATCCCGTGACTCTTGAATAGATGCTCTACCCACACCTACCACTCTGGATGAAGTTCACTTTCAGGATTTTGCATCACAGGCAGTTCCACAAGATCTACACAGGTTGGGCGGGGCCAGCTTGCAGGACCT
Source organism: Aplodontia rufa (assembly GCA_004027875.1). Classification (NCBI taxonomy): domain Eukaryota; kingdom Metazoa; phylum Chordata; class Mammalia; order Rodentia; family Aplodontiidae; genus Aplodontia; species Aplodontia rufa. The sequence goes on along the minus strand of PVKS010025834.1, from coordinate 4,077 downwards.
GCAACTCTGGAGCATCGGTACCACTTTGTCCTCTTAGGCTGGGCAAATATTACCTTCAGCTTCAGTGACCTAGGAACAGAAGGGGCATCCCAGGACCAGCGCTTTCCTCTGCTTTCAGGCCCTGACAATTGGGAACAGAGGCATTCCCATAGGCCCTGTACACTCCAAATGGGACTTGGCTTTCACACCCCTTCAGTTTGCATTTGAGACCTCCCTAGGGGTGGGTCTGGCTGGCTGGTGTCTTCTTCTCATGGCCCTGCCTGCTGCCCACCACTGGGGCTGAGACTGCCTCAGGCAACATCTCTTTGGGGCATGTGGGGGCCTCAGGTCACTCAAACTTGGGGTGACAGCTGTCCCAGGAGAGCTTAGTTCAAGCCAACCACTCCCCTAGGATCACTGAGAGACCCTTGCAGCTGCTCCATGGTCCACAAGACTGCCAGTGGCTCCTGGGGCCCCAGCTGAAGACACTGAAATGACTAGGGGTTCAACCTAGGTAGCCCAAAAGTCTGTATTCACAGGAAGCAGGGACAGTGAAAGTCTGCAACCCCTCCACAGGAGAAGAATATTGGGAGGACTCCTGGGAATCTGACTTTAGGTGAGAACAGCAAAACACAATCCTTCCAGCAACCTCACCCTGGAAGTGCCTCCACCCAGATGTCAGATATGAACATCTACCCCCACTGTATATTTTGACCTCAGCGGTAACAATTCATAACCCTCCCAACTCTCTTTTTCTTTTTTCTTGGGGTTGTTGTTCCTGTGTGTTTGTATTTTGATATTTTTTTTTAATTTTGTTTTTGTCTGTCTGTTTGGCATTGTTGCTTTTTTGTTTCTTGGTTCTTGTTTGTTTCTTGTTTGTATTGCTGTGATTTGATTTGTGGCTGTTTGTGATCTTGCAAACTAGTGCATGGTCTCTTTGTGCTGTAGTGTCTCTCCCTAGAATACCTCTCTGCTACCCCATTCTTCCCTTTCTTCTGGCAACACCTAAACTTTATTCTGCTCTCTCTCATCCTCCCTCAGAGTCATTACCCCAATAATTTCCCTTTTCTTTCTTTTATTTATTTTAGCATCATCTCCATTCTCTTGTTGCTCTCTCTCCAAATTCACAAGTTCCTCACTATCTTCCTATACATTCCCTTCACTCTCTAGACTTTTTTCTTCACCTACAGAGGTTTTGAAAAACTGAAGGGAATGCCAAAGTTGAAAATGAGTGTTTGCTTGCAAACCAAATATAGTCTGAGGACTCTCGTGGAAGAAAACTGCTAATCCATTTGCTCTTACAGGTAATCAACACTGTAACAGCTACAGTTGGCACAAAGTAACCAGATCAACCCTGGCTCAAATATGTGCATTGGCTCCACATATTGACTCCTACCCCCTATCTCCTAAAGTATCGGAAATCATAAAGATCCATAATAATTCACAGGTCAGGGAGCCAGCTATTGAACTGTACTATCCAAATTGTACCTCAGCCCAATTAAGCAAAGAGACAAAAATTCCAAACCCATCAACAAAGCCACCAAGTGAATTATTCAGTGATGGATCTCAAGCTCCAATCCCTGAAACCTCAAACCCACAGCTCCCCACCCAAAGAGTCCATGGACAGTGTCTGAGATGAAAACCTAGAAAAAAGTATCAACAATCAGATTATTAAATCAAAGAATTAAAAGAAGACTTAAGGAAGGAAATAAGAGAGCAATTTCAGGAGCTCAGAGACCACTTTGATAAAGAGCTAGACATTCTGAAAAGAGACATAGCAGAGCTCTTAGAATTGAAAAACAGTCAACCAAATTAAAAGCTCATTAGAAGATAGTATCAGAGTAAACTCAGTAGAAAATAGAACCTCAGCTCTCAAAGAACAAACATCAGACAATGAAGACAGGCTGAGAAATGTTGAGTGCAAGGAGGATATAAAAGAAAAGAAATTTACTGAGCATGATCAGAACTTCCAGGAAGTATGGGATGAGATGAGAAGAAATAACATGAGAGTAATTGAAACAGGGGAGAACATAGTACAACAAATGAATGGCATAAAGAATCTTCTCAATGAGATAGCCAAAGAAAATTTCCCCCATATCAGAACTGATCCAGAAATTCAAATTCAACAGGCCTATAGGACACCAAATTGACCTAACTCACCGAGATACATCATATGCAAAATGAATAACAGAGAAATAAAGAAAAGAATTTTAAAAGCAGTAAGGGAAAACACCAAATCACATTCAGAGGCAGACCAATAAAGATTACTGTGGATTTTTTGCCTCAGATAATAAAGGCCAGGAGAGCATGGAATGATGTTTTTCAAATATTGAAAGAAAATAAGTTTTAACCAAAAATACTATACCCTGCAAAAGTACATTTTAAATGTGATGGGGAGATAAGATACTTCCATGATAAGTCAAACTAGCAAGACAAAAACACAAAACCAGCTCTATAGAGAATACTCAAAGATAAACTTCATACAGAAGAACAAGCTAACAACTCCCCAAACTCATAAACAGAAGAAAGTCAATAATAACATAACTCACTAAATGATATCCAGGATGGTGCAAAATACAGCAGATGTCACAATGCAAGGGAACCAGAATCATGTATCTATTCTAACACTGAATGTGTATGGACTCAATACCCCAATCAAAAGACACAGATTATCCCTTTTCTGGATATTTTTCCCAAAGGACTTAGAATCAGCACATTACAGCAACACAGTGAAATCCATGTTCATAGCAACTCAATTTACAATAGCTAAATTATGGTAGCAACCCAGATGCCCCTCACTGGATGAATGGATCCAAAAGCTCTGGTATATATATACAATGGAGTCTAATCAGCTGTTAGAAACAATGATATTGCATCTATTGAAGATAAATGGATGGCATTGGAAGAAAGTTGAGCGAAGTTGCTCAAACACAGAGAGTCAAGGGCTGAATGGTATCTCTTATTTGTGGAGGCTGGACCTAAACCCAGGCTTGGGAGTAAAATAGACAAACTCATGTATTAGATCCATAGAACAAAAATGCAAAATGTTAATATTTATAAGATGCAGTTGCAGGATACTTCATAAAATATTTGAACAAGATATGCTGCATACCTGTACAAAAATGTAAATGTTTTTTCCCATTTTCAAGTATTTTGAAGAATAACAAGGGAAGATAGGAAGGGAGGAGAAGGGGAAATGTTGGAACTGAGATAAAGCAAGGAACATTCCAAGCAGTTATAAATGTCACTATATATACTATAGCTGTATGTATAAAAATGTTTTTCATAGGTATAAGAATTATATCACTGTATTTGGGACTTTTAGGAACAATATAGGACCCAGCAGAAAGGCAAGGGATCAGGGGATGGGAGGAGGGAGGTAGAGGGATGTGGCGGTGGTGGAGATATTGAACAAATTGTATTGCTGAATTGTGTGCATTTAGGAATATGTGACAACTAATTCCAACGTTATGTAAAACTATAATGCACTAATAAAAATAAATTTAAAAAAGACACAGATTAGCTGACTGGATCAAAAAATAAAATCCAACAGTATGCTGCTTACAGGAGACACACCTCACAGCCCAAAATAGGCAGAGATTGAAGGTGAAAGGTTGCCAAAAAGCTTACCAGGCTTGTGGCCCAAGAAAGCAAGCCAGTGTTGCAATCCTTATATCTGACAAAGTTAGTTTTGACTAAAAATTAGAGAGAAGAGATAAATAAGGTCACCACATCATAATAAAAGGAACAATATATCAAGAAGACATAATGATAGTTAACAATTATGCCCCCAATTACAACCCTCCCAAATATATGGAAAAAGTACTCAAGGACATTCAAACAATTTCAACACAATAATACTAGGGGACTTTAATACACTACTATCAATAATAGTCAGATCATCAAAGCAAAGAAATCAATAAAGATAATTCTAACCTAAAAAACTCTGTCAATTGGACTTAACAGACATTAATATAATATTCCATCCCAAATCAGCTAAGTTTACTTTCTTCTCAGCAACACATGGCTCCTTCTCCAAAACAGATCGCATCCTAGTCTACAATGCTAATCTTAGCAAATACAAAAAGATGATATAAT
>PVKS010025833.1:0-29371 GCA_004027875.1 Aplodontia rufa | reverse complement strand
CCAAATAATATTTATGCAATCATGTAATTCTGGAAAATTCACAATCTAAGCATTTCTATTGTTTGTAGGGGTGAAATATAGAAGATTCAAGAGATTGAGGTGTGGGTGACATGGGGGTATTTCTGGTCGAAGAAAAACGTGTATCATATTGTTACTTTATATGCATTTAGGATTGTACAATAACTTGATTTCTTAATAAGAAATTTAAAGAAAGAAGAAATGTACCAGGGTGTCCAACTCCTCTGAGTTTACTTGGAATAGTCCCAGTTTCAGCTGTAAATCCCTCATATTCTGGAAAAACCCTCAGTCCCAGAGACACTGAGACAATTGCTCACCCTAAATGAATTCATACCTATAACAGAGTCCACTTTCTCTTAGTAGTCCAACTGAGTCACTTTCTCATATTAATCATTGATTTAAGCAAGTTTTCATGGGATCTAATCAAAATTTTGCTATAGATTTTAGTCAGCCAAGTCCTACAAATTGCAAGCAATCAATTTTCAAATTAACAGATAAACTAAAATTTGCTTAGAAATTTATATGGTACATGAATATGATGAGCAAAAAAAGTCTAAAAGTATATTCTTTAGGTGTATCCTGCAGTAATCACACTACCTACTAGGACACACAGCACATCTTTGATCATGAAGATTAGCAAACACTGTTCATCTTATTGTGATATTTAATGCAGTTCTGTCAAAAGGAAGCCAGACATAGTGGTATGATAATACACTTAAATAATTTTCCAAATCAAAATAAAACACACATGAAACTACCATAAAAAAGTGTTTTCTGTGTTAAAGAAACCAAGAAAGAACAGCAACAAATCATGTTACAGTATTTCAATTAAATATAGCATTTATCATTGTATTTTTGGTCATTAAATAACTGCAAAGATGCTCATCTCCTATTTTTAGATTTGTAATATAAGATGAAGTAATTTAAATGAGATAGTATGTAATTTTTTCTGATGAAAATATTTTTGTTATTCATGGTAAATGACTACTTATAAAGGTTAACTTAATTACAACCACATGCATAAAAACTATTTCTCATGATAACATATCTTAATCTGCCAAGCCAGATTATTCATTTTAAAAATATGACATGCTTTTATTTTTTTATTAAATAATTAATTTTATTTTACTTTTTGAGATAAAGTCTAACTTGCCCAGGTTGGCCTTGAGCCAACAATCCTCCTGCCTCTGCCTCCCAACTGGCTCTGGGATTATAGGCCCAAGTTGCAGTGCCTGGCTTATTTTTAAAATGAATTTAAAGTAGCCTAATGCCTTCATAGCTATGTTTAGATACTACTTTGTGAATAATATTGTGTTTTCTTTATAATTATACATATTTTTATTTGATTTTGATTCACACATAATTGTATAAATTTCCGGAGTAAAGTATGATATTTTGATGCATGTATATACACTGTTAAAATAATCAAATTTGGGTGTTTAGTGAATTCCATAACCTCATATATTTATTGTTTCTTTTATGATGAGAACATTCAAAATCCTCTTTCTAGCTGTTTTTGAAATAGCCAATATTATATTGTATAATATTGTTAGCCATAGCCACTCTATATTTTCTCCATACCATTTACTGGTTTAAAAGCCCAGAAATTTTCTCATTTTTCACTTTTGCAAGGCGAAGGGGTTCAAAGTAAACATTTTTGGTTAAAAATGCCACCTCAAAATACCTATTAAGCAAATCACACAGTCAATCCTTTCTTCCATTCAAACAGGCAAAAGAAAGAAAGAGCTCTGGCAACAGAATTGGTGGGCTTTGCTGATTTTTGCCTTTGTGGATCATCCTCTTTAGCCAGTGAATAATTCTTTCATTTTGAGCTCATCTTGTCCCTGATGACCCAATTATTGCTACTGGGTAATGAACCAGTGAGATCTTATTTAGAAAGAAACTTAGCTCTCAAACAGCACACAGTGATGCCTTTTTGACCTCAAAGAAGCCACAAAGGATGTCTGCATTATCATACAGAGTAAAATGGGTCCAGTATAAAATTAGGTTCCAGTTGAGAAGAAGACTTCCTGAAGGCATTTGGGCCTCGTAGTCATCAACTAGATCCAATGTTCCATTAGAAACTGTAATTGGCTTCATTCTTCCTTCTCCCAGATGTCATTCATGGGGAAAAATAAAACATGAGACGGTCACATTCAGCCACCAGGTAGACCCTTTTATAAAACCTTGAATCTGCTCTGCTATTTAGCTAAACAACCTGTTCTTTAAACAGTTGCCTTTTGATCTCTTTGTCATTACTGTGCATGTAATGTGTATTTTTTTTCAAGCCTATTCTCTTTTTCAAGCTTAAAAAAGCAAAGACCCAAACTGGTTGTGGAAAACATTGTGTTTTCTATGCTCTGGAGAGAAATGTCCTCTAGTGTAGAATGCACAATGAATAAAAGAGTTTTGCTATTCCTCTTGTCGTTAGGAAATCTTAACTGGGAGAGGCAGATTGCTTGGGAACATGTAATTGTTCAATTTAGATTTATTTCATGTTCTTTAAATCAGACAAGCCCAACAGAAATTTAAGTTCTAAGTTGGAAACAGGGAAGATCCTCTGGTCATTGGAATGGCTGATATATTGAGGTTGTGAGGCTTGTAGGGCTGGTAAAGAAAAAAAGAGAAAAAAAATGTTGACCTGGAAAAATTGGGCACTAAAATTGGGAGTTTCAGGAGATAGTGGGTGAGTCATATACCACAACACCCCTAAGTAGCATTAAAGCCATAGGCTTCCAAACAGGGTCTCCACCGCCAATCATTTGGTTCTTAAAGTCACTTATATAGTTTTGCATCTTCCTTGTTGCCTTGGCAAAAACTGAATCTATATCCTTCCACATCTCCTAATTTTCCACATCACTATTTCAACTACAATGACAGCGGAATCTTCTAAGGAAGTAGTCAATTAGTAGTAAGATGTTATTACTAAATTATGAATTTTTCCTGATAAAAAGAAATTAAACTAATTTAACCCCAATAATTTTCTTCACACCTTTTTGTGAAGTAAGAGGTTGTCTTTTCATCCCTAGATCATGAATGAAGAAGTATGAAGTCTCCTATTTCTCTTTGCTGAAGTATAGCTAATTACCCTGAAGGACAAAACAAATCATAATTATGAGCAGGGTGCAGACATTCCCCTCCGACTCTGATCAAACTCATTTCTTTTCCTCTTATAATCTCATAACTCCAATTCAAGGTGTCTCCAAAGAAGGTCATGTCTTAAAATATGACTTTGGGCCCATAGATTTTATACAACTGTCCCATTCTGAGCAAGCACACTGCGTAAATCCAGGTATTATTGCTGTTGTCATTAAATCATATTGCTGGCTTAATGCAACATTTCTGAAATTGTTATCCCTAACCAGTAGCATTAGCATCATCTGAAAATTTATTCAAAATGCATATCTTTGACCCTACCGAAGACCTATTGAATTATAAACTCAGGAGGAAAGACCCCCTGGTCCTCTGTGTTTTAACAAGCCTTTCTAGTGATTCTGGGCACCCTAGAATTTTGACAATCATTGCCTTCAGATTTGATACTTAAGATATTTGATTCAGGTACATGAATCATGTCTAATACCTGTAAAATTAATAAAGATCACCCAAATGAGAATAAACAGGTATTCAGAGCTTTGTACTAGAAAGGAGTCAGCTACCACCATTTGTGTTGGGCAGAAACTCCAGGAGGACAGGGGACAGGAAAAGCTTGACAGTTTTTTCAAACAGTGGTGGAAAGCTTCAAAATGCTCTGATTTGAGGTTGTCAGCATGGGGAAACTGGAAGCAGGCATCTTGTGTGATTGATTTCAGGACTCATTTGCTTGATTCTGAAATGGAAGCAGAGTTGAAAAGAAAGCTGGCAATTATCGATCAAGTCCTGATCCTTCTGGACCAACTGCAGCACAGGTGTGCTTGGCCAACTAGACTGGATGCTACCGAGAGTTGTGAATCAAAGTTCTCTTTCTACATGATCTGTCAAGTGTTTTTAGCTAAAGTCAGTCTCACAGTTGCCCCTTAGGACATTCTGTCTTGTGAAAAACTTGAAGAAGGCTAAAGATCTAGATCCTCATTGCTCAAGTGTGGTGGTGTTGTCTCCGTGGTCCACTATATCATGTTGTCTCTTCATCCTTTTGTTTTTATGTTATGGCAAGCAACTGACAAGAAGGAAACTGCACAGAATCATTTAAGAAAAAATAAACCAGCATTACAACCACCATGACAAAAAGAAGAACCATTAAGAGTCCCTGAAAGATCTTTGGAACAAGGAATCCCAATTGCCCAATGAAAGCCAAGAAAACTAAACCTATAGGCCAGAAAGATCATCTGTAGAGTCAGGTAGCTTTTGCTTTAAGATGAAATGTAAATAGACTGCTTTGATATCTCTGAATTTCATTGATCAAATACAAGAAATATTAACCATGGCACAGAAACCAAAAAGACATGCCAACAACAAATCTAAAGCAATGAGATTGTCTCTCATTACACATGCACACAAGACTGGTCTGTATTTCATTAAGGCATAGGTGGTATCATGAATAACTTGTCAGAGTTAGTGGTAGGTTTCATACTGTCTTTTCTATCAGTATGATCGCCACCCTTAGAAACACTGCTCCGGTTGCTTGTATAAACAGTGAGAATTCTCTTAAGCGGACCAGCTTAGTAATCAAAGGTGATCTTTGGGAGCTCATGCATTAGTCAAAATTCACAGACTTGGTGATTTACAGAATTATACTCTTTCTGTACAGTCATGAATCAGAATATTAATCCTAAAGTGCTTTAGGTATTAGAATGGGGCAAAGAAAGCCAGGTATCCAGGTCCTAAAGAAAGTAGTATCCAGCAGGGATACATAAAGATCCAGGGTTGAAAAGGTGTTTTCCGTGACACAGGTAAGAATTAAGTCTCTAAATTGGCCTACATATTTAGATGTCTATTAATGTTTTTCAGATAGCAAATATTTATCCCATTGTTTTACAAGGTTATTGAATTCAAACTTAACAAGGGTCTAACCAACAGATTGTCATAGTTTGTTCATTGTCTGAGAAATGGATGTTGGCAAAATTCGTCTGATTTGCTCAAGATTGTTTTGCTTAAGGTCATTTTTCTTGTAGATTCAAGTAGAAATACCATCAGCTGTTGTTCCACGTGACTTCATTTTATGAAACCAGAATTTCTCAGAGATTTTTATTTCCCAGAGAATTTTATGGGGATATGGTGATGGATAGAATATGGAGCAGTTGGTAAGACTGAAGTCAGTGGTTGTATTTATAAATACAAGAATGGCAAAAGGAACGAGTGTGATTTGACCTAAACATTATAATCAAAAGGAAAAAAAGAGAGAAAAGGTCATTAGAGTGAACAGAATCAGGGATAATTTAAAAATATTTTTTAAGCAAAGAGGAAAAACAAAACAGGAATTAGAAAGGGGACTTGATCCAGTGACTAGGTCAGAAGTTGTCCTCTTTCCAAAGTCATCATCTTGTTCCAAAAGTCCTAAGTCATTTATCTGTTTCTGAAGATCAGCTGATTCTGAAAGATTTTTGAAAGTCCTTGTTTGATTTCCCCTGTTAGAGTAGCCTTTTGATTGTGTGGGATTCTGGATTGTTTCTGTAGTTGTGAAACATGAACCCAAATATTGACCTTCTAGAGTTTCACTGCTGTATGGTATTAACAGTACCAATATAGCCACACTATTCTTATGATATTCTAAGTAAGTTTTCCCCTTATATCTCAACTTGATCTATGTCATTGACTTGATATGGTAGATATCATTGGTTCTTTCTACCTTTCCAGAGGATTATGGGTAGTAAGGCCAGTGTAGTTTTTGAGTAAATGGTAATTAGTACTTCAAATATTCTTTTATAACATTTCTTATAAATCTGTCCTTAATAAATTTAATATGAAAGTTAGTAAACCCAAATTGAAAATTTAAAATATCAAATAGTATTTTAGGAGTGTAAGGGATAAATATTTTGAACAAATGGTTCAAGTCATCTTGAAAAGAGATGTACAATAATCAAAATCTATTCAAGACCCATGGAGGTTGATAGCTGGATAAAATCCATCTGAAATGGTTAAATGATTAATGTCTTAGTACATATCCAGGCCCTATTTTGAAAGTTTTTCCAATATTGCCACATGTTGTTGACATGTGGCAAATGACCTGAAAATTAGCTCTCCTGTTTTTATATTTTTAATTTCCCAATCAAAGTTATACAATAAGCAATTTGTCTGTAATGTGGTGCATGGTTTCCTAGAGAATTTTAGCTAACATCTACTTGAAATCATCTGGTGCCACCAAGAAGCCATCATCTTATGATCATCAGATATTATCTGAGGGAAGGATACAACCAAAATTTTTCTACTCTTCCTTTCTTAAATAAGGAACTATATATTTATATTGCTTGAAAGACTCATGGAACCGCTCCATGAGCATAGCCTTTAAAACTTTAGATAGGAGCTGGAGCAGTGGCTCAGCAGTATCCTGCTTGCCTGGCATATGTGAGGACCCAGGTTTGAAACCCTACTATGCAACTAAGTGTCTGAGCAATGAAAACTAGATGAAAAACTAGATAAAATTAATTCTCCCTCTCTCCTTCTCTCTCTCTCTCTCTGTCTCTCTTTTAAAAAAAAAAGTTTAGATGGGATCATAATCTTCATGAAGGCTGAATATTTGCCGTAATCAGCTCCTGGACTTTACTTTAGCTTCTATATGTTCTCCTTTCACATGAGTCTCAAATATTACAATAGGAAACTCTTTAGGAAGTAGGAATTCATCTTCAAGTTCAACTCATTGTTTGAGGTGGGTTTTTCAGTGGGGATGAGGTACCTCCTTTGTTTCTGAAGCATTCCAGTCTCACATTGCTTCAAATATATACTTGCTATCTCAAAATTATTAACTCTCTGTTCTCTGATTAGTCTATGAGCTTTAGCATGTGCCATCTGAGTTAATTTCACTGCAAGTAAAGAACTATATTCTCAAGTCGAGCTCAGTGAGAGCAGAACCTAATTGATAGCCTCCATTTCAACTCTAAGGTAGAAACCCTGATAGAAATAATAAGTCACAGTTCTCAATAAGAATCTCTAATAAATCCAAGCAAGGTACAGGAAGTTCCCAATTGTGACGTTCTCTTTTTCTAGTAGCAACAGGAGAGTAGAAAGTAACAGGATGCACGATCAGTGAATTGAAATGTGCAAAAGAAAGTAACAGAATCCCAGAGATTAATTAGATGACTTAGATGTGTATTCTTAATCAGTAGTGATTCTGTATTGTAGGAGGAACCCTGAAGTCAAATGAGTTGTTTAGAGATAGTTTGGCAAATGCATCCACAAATTTTGAAGTGCCAACTATTGCTTAAAGAAAAGGGGGATAAGTCTTTGTAACCAGGTCAAGACAAAACTACTGTAAGTGATTTTGTTTATTCATTTATTTCTCATCATGATGATTTAAGATCCCAAGGACTTGTACAGATTACACATATACAAGTAAGGAGAAAGCCTTTTTGTAGGTAGGGAAAGTCTGTTCATGTTTGGGCTTCCAAAGGAAGGATCTCTTCCTAATGACTTGGTGAATTCATTAAGAGGTACAGCAATCTCAGAAAAATTTGAAACCTATTGTCTGCAGTATCCAGACAATCCTAGAAATTCTTTATATTTTCTTTTTATGAAGTCTTTAATAAGTTAGGATACTCCTTAGACCATTTGGAGAATATTTCTCCCGCCTTAGATAGATTATACCATAAATAATGAATTGTGCTTTGGCAAATCAGTAATATATCTTCTGAAAGTTTATATCCCTATTATGCTACAGCTGAAAGAAAGTAAAAGGAATTTTTATATGTGTTCTTGTTCTTTGAAGCCATTTTTCTAAACAAACAAATTATCTACATATCATTTCTGAACTGAGTCATTCAGGAAATTGATCTCTTTTAAGTATTGAAAGAAAATCTGGGAAATATAGTTGGGGGGTTTCAATACAAGTCTCTGGGGTATAACTTTCCCTAAATATCATACTCCTCCCAGTTTAATGCATAAAGGTACTGACCATCCTATACTATAGGAAAATTGAAAATGTCAGAGGAAAAGTTCACTAGGGTGAAACATATAGGAAGAATTGATATCAGGATGGCATTTGGATTAGGTACTACTGAGAAGATATAATTTTGTTGAAAACCCTGAGATCTTGAGCAAATTGATATCTTTATCCATTTGCTTTTTCACTTCCTAGAGTGTTACAAAAGCTAGTGTCAAGTATGAGATGGCCTTTGGATATAAGGCCTTCAACTGTAGGGGTTTTTCTCTGATTCTGGCTTCAAGCAGTGTTGAGGAGGCTAATGATTTGTAGGATCTATCTGAATTTCATCAGGATTTGCTCCAATTTTCTTTTCTATTTCAATGGAATTTTTATTGCATATGGTGGAATAAAATAAAATAAAACTTCTAGTTATGATGTCAAGATCTTTAACTGGGTATACATCAAATAAAATGGAGGAGGCTAGATTATATCCAAAGCATAACAACTTGATTCTGAATATTGGAGTCTTCTGGGATCTCAAGAAATAGTCCCTCTCGTGTACACTTAACTTTACATATCCATTTGCAATTTAGATCTCCTTCTATTAAATTTTTAGGGGTGGTATTAGAGAGCAGGAAGTAGGTTCAAGGGTTACATTGCAAGGACTGGGAGATAGGTAAAACCTGTGGCTTATCATAAATACAAAGCACCTTTTTATTTAGAATATCTTTGCTGGTTGAAGTATCTACAAGTGTCATTGTCAATAGCTGATCTGTTGGTAAACATGCCACCCCATGTTTGAGTCAAATGGTGATATATTTATGTTTTAGCCTTGTTATTGAAGAACAATTTCAAAAATATTACAGTAAGTGTCACTCACAACATCTGTAGTCCAGATAAAGGAACTACAGGATCCTTTGTTATTTGACCTTTTCTCCAGTTACATGATTGAATTATGATTCAATTGATTTTTGTTAGAAATGTTTAAATGAGGACTTTTTATTTACCGTTTTGTTTATTGTAGAAAGAATAATCATTGAGGGTCAGTTCAATCATCATTTGTCATCTAAAATTAACATTTGAGGTGCCAATCAATATGTGTACAAGTTGATATAAGTCAAGCAACCCTGGGTCATATATATCCAAATAAATTCCATTTTTTAAGAGTGAGGGACACTGAGAGAGAGAGAGAGAGAAAGAAAGAGAGAATCAATTTTTTATTTAGTTTTTCATATGGCCTTCATTGCTCCGACACTTCATTATGTACATGGTACTAGGGTGTGAACCCATGTCCTTGTGCATGCCAGGCAAGCACCATAACTGCTGGGCCACCACTCCAGCCCCCAGATTTTTTCTATAAAATAATTTCTAGTCTTCTCTGAGTCATGGGAAATCCTTAATGATAACTTCTAAGGTAGCATGCATTTAAGCCTGAAATTTTACAGTTTTGTATAGACCTAGCTCATAAGAGAAATAAGTTTTGAGAGGCAACTGATATTTTGGTCATAAGAAAGTCATCTGGAAAAGTAGAGAGTCTATGAAAGAGGAAAAGAGGGAAAGGAGTCAAAAGAGTTATGGAAGGAGAGAAATTGGAAGGACAAAGGGTAAGTAAAATAAACCTAGATACAAGGAGTCAGATGAAAGAATGGGAGTACAAAGATTTACTAGGGAAGCTAATACAGTCTGTATTATCTAAATTTGTCAAATTGTTCATTAAAATTGACCAAAAAAACCTTTTAGTGAAGTGCATTGGTCAGCTTCCTGTCACTATATCAAAATACTTGAAATAATTAACTTACACTGAGAAAAGGTTTATTTGGGCTTAAAGTTTGGAAGGTTTTAGTCATGATTGATAGGTCCCTTTCCTTTGTGTCTGTGGTGAGGCAGCTCACCACAGCAGGAGTGTGTACAGAGCAAGACTTGTCCAGTGCTCAGGACAAAAGAAAGTAAGGTGCAGGGGTTTGGGTCCCAGTGATGCCAGTTTTGTGGATATTGAATTCATGTCCTCTCAGAGTCAAAGAATGAAACCAAGGGACATCAAGGCAAGCATAGTAGACAGGCTTTATTTTAAGAAAATAATAGAAAGCAAAGCACAAGGGGAAAAAGCAGACTTCCCCCAGAATGGGAGAAGGGGACAGAGCCGCGAAGAGGCAGTTAGGTTTGCCATTTTTATAACAAGTTCACCCTTCAGTTGGCCATCCTCTCCCTTACCACAAACCTAGGATATGCACGTGGGAAATTCTGGTTGGGTCCAGCCTTGAGTTTGCTCCTCAGGCATCAATAGAAAGAATGTGGTGCCTGGCTTAACAGACAGGAGTGTCTGCCTCTGGACCTACCTTGCCAGACCCTTCTCACTAGCACTGGGGGATGTCAAATTGATCTTAAAGGAAAGGAACTGGTTTTTCCTTGATTGACTTGAATGTTCTAACTATTCTGACTGCCTAACTTTTTCCTGCTGTCTCACTCCCCCTTCTAATTAAGGAAACTTTTACTGCTGTAAAAGATGGGAAACTGGGTGATAACAGTTCTTTGGCTACTTCTGGCTAAGAAGGGAAAAAGAGGGGCAAGTAGTTTGGGTTTCCTTCTAAGAATTTTTGGGTCAATTAAGGAGTCCATGATAAAGGCTGTCTGGAGTACTGGTGGGTGGCTCCATCTTTATTACCATCAGGAGTTCAATAAATTTTAATTTGCAGTGGATCAGCTGAACTAAGATATCAAAAAGTTAATGTCAGAATGAAAATTAACATTGAGTCTAAGAGAGGGAGAACCAGGTCTGTTATTTGTCTCCTCAAAGACAAACATGTATTGTAATTGAGATTCTAGGGGTGTACAGAAAAAGACATCTGCTACCGTAAACTAAATAGCAGTAGTTAGGATCTCAAATGAGTATAAGAATTAGACATCTCAGAGTAGAGGGGAATGTCTGCTTCATTAATTACCTTAAGGCCTTGGAGTAGGTGCCATGTTTCCATCTCTGGCATAGAAAGATAGAGGGATCCTTTAGGGCTATTTTAACTGAACTGTATATTTTGCTTGCCCAGTTCTGCCTTTAGTGGCCCATACTTCAGGGTTTATAACACATTTTAATAAACACAAGCATAGTGGCCCCAGGGGCCCTAGATTTATCATAAAGGAATCCTGAATCTTTGAAAGTAAATCTCTCCCTTATGGGGTAGGACACTCTGGGACTATCAGGAATGCATGAGAAAACATCATCCATCCCATTTATAGCTTAGTGGGAGAATCAAGTTTCTAGTTACAGGCCCTCCAGACACTCCTGGCACCATCACAGTATTAGAGGAGGGGATCCAGAGTAAGAGACAAGTATGAAAAGTAGTGCCAGTGTCCAAGAGAAAACTGACCTTTTGGCTCCCTATGGAGAACAATACCTAGGGATCATGTGTAGTGATAGCAGTCACGAGAGCCATTAAAGCCCACCCTGGCCCTATCAGGCCTGTGTGGGGAAGTTTGGAGCAGAGGGCCTGTGCCCCTGGGGACATTTATTCCTCCAGTGATTGCCTTGACAGATAGGATAGGGCCTTGATGGTGGTCACTTGGCCCATGAGCATTCCTGCAAGTAATGTCCCCTGTTTTCACAATGGACATAAGTCCTTTTTGTGTCTTGGATTCCATTCCATTTCTCTTCTTTATTATCCCAGAAGCTTACTTCTTTCAGAGCCATAGCAAGTGCCTCAGATTTTTTCAGTCTCTATGTTCCCTTTCTTTCCTCTACTCCTGATCATTGTTATAAAAGACAGAGGTTGCAAGCTGGGGGATGTTATCTAAAGACTGATCAGGGCCATATGCCAATTATTGTAACTTCCTCCACATGTCTGAGGCCATCTGAGTGATAAATTTGTCCTTTGAAATTATGTGGCCCTGTATGGACTCAGGGTCCACAATGATGATGTGTTTTCTCAGTGCCTTCCTGAGTTTTCCAGAAAGACGGTGATGTTTTCCTGAGTCTATATAAGTATTAGTTAATGCACAGCCTTATATCATAAATCAAACAAAAACTGAGAGGGCTCCTTTTTGTGGAAAGGGTAGCCAAATGTTTTTTATGTTCCACATTGCTAATCTTTAAATAAATTAGGCTCTCCTTATTACTTTACAAAAATACAGTTAAATTTTTATCCCAGCTTAAAGAGTCAGCTTATTCTAATCCAAGTACAAAATATTAAATGACATAAATAAATCCCCAATTAAATTTTTTGTTTCCATATAAACCTGAAGGAGACCATAATTATAAACAACTTTAGTTTGGAAACACAAGGTTGGTAAAATGCTGTCCTAATTTTTACACCTTAAAAGATTTACACTGGGGGCTGGAGTGGTGGCTTGGCAGTTATGACGCTTGCCTGGCATGCACAAGAACACGGATTCAAACCCCAGCACCCATGTACACGGCCAAATGTCAAAGCAACAAAAGCCAAGTGAAAAACACAATAAAAAATTAATTCTCTCTCTCTCTCTGTCCTTCTCTCTTTAAAAAAAAATTTACACTTGGAAGACACAAATAAATCTAATACAAAACAAACCAGTATCATTACACAGATGTCCTTATATTAAATAAATTTAACCTTTGAAGACAAGTTCAGAATTTCATATTATATTATAACAATCACAGGTCTGCACAGGTTTAGCAAAAGCTTTAAATTTTCTAAATTTAGGAAAGTCCTGATGATCAGAGATAAACTTATTATCTGGTGTATAACAATGAAACATTTATGTAGTTAAAACAAAAAGATATAACTCAGGTTTTGAAATTCTATGTGTAAAGGAGAGCATGCTGGTTACCTTGTCTGTAACCCTACATGAGTTTTTTTTTTTAATAAACTTACCTAACACTTAAACAGGGCTCAGATAAACATCTAATTCTTAACCATAATTCTATTTACATATATCAAGGTGTCAGCTATATTATAATAACCTAAAAACAGTTGATCATTTAATGTTATGAAGTAATCATTTGAAAGGTTTTAAAACAGGTACAAACTTTAATTCCTTTAAGATTTAGTTTTTCTAAGTAATAAAACCTAATACTAGGAACTATCTTGATAAGAGCAGATCAATATTTTAAGAAACCCTTGTTACTTCAACACATAGAATTAGATTCTGGTTCTAAACAGTACGTTAATGTTTGAACTTAAGTGAAAGCTTAAGTAACTTCAAATTGTGCCAATTATATTTAATTTAATCCCACACAGACTTTTGAGATTTACCCTCCACAAACCTCTGCAACTTACTTAGACACTCCACTTTTCTTTACTCAGAAACAGTTTTTCCTTCATCCAGGAATATTTTTTTCATTCTAATTTCCATATCAAATTATATTTCCATACCTATAACTTCCTTACATCTCATTTGCTGACTCTTTTTTAAACTTACAGTTTGAATCAATCCTTATAGAATTTCTAAATCATTCTAATTACTCCTACTAATAAGGTCAAATATTTTATGCTATTTATAATACTTTAATTGATTCACAGCTGAAACCTTTTGTACTCTTTGCATATAGAATTACACTGGTTAGAATTTTAACTCTTAATAGGCTTTCTTTTGGTGAAGACCCAGAAAAAATCAATCTTAAATTATATATTTTTATGTTCCAATCTATAAAAGCACATTTAATAAACCCAAATGTGTGTTACCTTATAGAATTTATAAGAACACACTTAATAAACCCAAATATGTTACCTTATAGAAGCTAAAAATTCAAGAGTACTCAAATTTACTTAGCAGTTGATGTGTTAACATTTTGACTTTGAAAATTGATCAGATGTCTCCTCTAACAAATACATTTATGGAGATTAATACAATCTATGTTAAATATAATTTACTCAGTTCTAAATGTTAATTTTAGGTTACCCATGAAACCAGGACACCAGACAAATATAAGCTATCTTTTTGTGCTGAAGAAAATCCTAGAAGCAATGAATGTTACACTTTAAGCATTTACAGAAACCAACATGCTATTGATGGACCACCTAGAAGAACATGTGAGCTAGTAATCTTAAACACACCTTTACTCTTATATTCAAATGATTTAGATCGAACCTCTTTTCAAACGTTTAAGTCATGTGAACTAAAGTCATTTGGATCCATTTTCTTTTTTTAAATTTAATTTATGAGTGCTCATCTATAAGGGACGAACAGAGTAAAAACATTTCAGAAGAGGGAGAGACTGCTTGGCTCACGCTCTGGGGATTAATAGGTCACCTCTTTCCCAAAGACCTTAGATGAGATGGAGACTTTGTCTCAGGATCCTAGATTCATTGGGTGAGAGTGCCCTCCACCATTGGGCCAAGTCAGTCAGAAACAAAAAGAAACAGATAGTGGTCAATGCTGGTGCCCCTGAGGGCTGTCAGGGCCAGACTCAGGACAAGAGACCTTCTTGCAGCACTGGAGAGTCGCCCCAGCCAACCACCTTCAGTTGTCTCAAGACTTCCTCTGTCCCACACTTCCACTTTCTTCCACAGAAAGGAAACTGGAGCAAGTCAGGATCAACATTCCCAACACCTTGGTGAATGGAGATCGGTCCTGCCTGCCTAACAAGCCTGTCACCTGAGTCTTAAGATCAGCAGCCATGATAGCTGACTGTTAAGTGACAGGTGTTTAAAGAGAGTTCATCCACTAAAGAAAAAGCACAGAGTTATATTCCTAAAAGTTTGTAAAGGCCCAATTTATGAACAGAGGTGACTTATGCCCTTCCTTATATCCCATTCTATGTAAAATATCCTTTTCTAAATGGCTAGAGTCTGATCTGCAAGGATAAGGCGTGCTCGGGAGGAACGAACATTGGAGGAAGAATTTGACTCATATGGAGGTGCATATTAATGGGGCATTTGCTCAGCACTGTCCAATTGACTGGTTACTTGTAGGATATCCCTAAGGGCTGACAGGAGAGAAGGTCTGGGGAGAAGCCTTTGAGATCCACCAGGGAGTGACCCTGGCCAGAATCCCTCAGTTGCTTCACTCCTTCACTCAACTCCTTACATCCAAAGTTGGCCAGGATCAGGGGCAACTGTCTACTAACGCCAGAAACACTCCGATCCATGACAGAAAAGTTGGAAACGACCCTTACAGAGCCTAACATGCCTGACCCGAAGGCAGGGGATTAGGAACTGTAAAAGGATGTGAAACCTGTCATCTGAGACTTAAGACTGATGGTTGCACTAATCGCTTTTAAGTGACCAATGGATGCCCTGTTTATTGTACTCCAGAAAGAGAGAGAAAGATGCAAACTGAGCTGCTCTTGCAGAGAGCTTACCTCAGTGGTGATCTTATCCATATCTCAGACACGCCCCCATATGATGCTGGTTTTGTGGATGTTGGGTTCATGTCCTCTTGGAGTTGAAGAATGAAACTGAGGGACACTGAGGCAAGCATAATAGATAGGCTTTATTTTAAGAAAATAATAGAAAATAAAGCACAGGGAAAAGAGCAGACTTCCCCTAGAGTGGGAGAAGGGGATAGAGCCCCAAAGAGGCAGTTAGGTTTGCCATTTTTAAAACAAATTCATCCTTCAATTGGCCATCCTCTCCCTTCCCCAAAACCTAGGTTATGGGCATCATAAATTTGGGTATCCAGCCTTGGGTTTGCTCCTCAGGCATCAAAAGAAAAAATGTGGTGCCTGGCTTAGCGTAAGGGAGTCTCTGCATCTGGACCCACCTTGCCAGACCCTTCTCACTAGCATTGGGGGATGTCAAACTGATCTTAAAGAAAAAGAACCAGTTTTCCCTGTTTGATTTGAACATTCTAACTATTCTGACTGCTGAACATTTCCCCCCTGTCTTAGCAGCATCCTGCTATCCCTTTTTTTTTTTTTAAGAGAGAAGGACAGTGAAAGAGAGAGACAGAGACAGAGACAGAATCAATTTTTATTGAGTTTTTCACATGGCTTTCATTGCTCTGATACTTTGTTGTGCATGTGGGTGCTGGGGTTTGAACCCATGTACTTGTGCATGCTGGGCAAACGCTGTAACCACTGAGCCACCGCTCCAGCCCCCTACTATCCCTTTTGAGGGCACACCACCAATGACCTAAGGTCCTTCCACTAGAACTCACTTCCCAAAGATTCCACTACCTTCCAATCGTGCAACACTGGTGAATAAGCCTTTAACACATGGGACTTTGTGGGACATTTAAGATCCAAAGTATAACATGAAACAGTTTTTAGATCACATTTCTGTTTGGTGGTCTCTATATATCAGTTTTAAAAATGTTACTCGTATTCCCTTTAATTTCTTAGGTGCTTCTCAAATGAACAATTTTGTTCCAGCCAAATATTCCCCAGAGTAGGTGTTGATGGCTCATATTATAACCAAGGGGAAGCTAAGCCACTTAGAGAAAGAGACACAGGAATTGGGATTATAATGAGAATAAATATAAGAAGTAGAAGTATCTCCTAGAAAATAAGATTTAAATGTTTGTGACAACATGAGAGTTGGTAACAGCTGGTTAAAAGTGATACATACTTTGTGCCTCAAGCATCCAACCTGACGGTTGGCCATCTCTAAACACAGACTTGACAATCTTCACTCCTCATTGGGGAGGAAGACAGAGAGTTTGCTGTCTCTGTTCTAAAGCCAAGCTGTGTGAACAAATATGTATTTATTTTTTTATTTTTATTTATTTTTATTAGAAGTATATAGAGATACAACTGAGGGGAAAACATTATCGAACCAACAGTAATCAATGTATATATACTTTGTTATCCAGGGGTAATGCCAAAACATGGATGACCACCTTGGGTTTCACCTGTTGCTGTTTCCCCCAGAAGAACTCATGCGTTAAATGGGTATCTCGTGGAGGAATGACATCGGCTTCTGGGATGGTTCCCCCATCTTCCCAATCTCCAGACTCCTATGAGTTCTTCATACACCCTTCCCCCTCCTCATCCCCCTCCGTACACCTCCAAGTATCCTAGGGAGCCATCCCCTATTACTCTGGGAGTCATACAATTTGAAGTATTGTTAGGTTAGCCGTCTACCCTACTGTTTCCCCATATATTCTAGCATCCACAGATGAGAGAAACCATTCGGCCCTTGAGTCTCTGAGATTGGGATACTTCACTTAGCATAATTCTTTCCATCTCCATCCATTTGATATCAAAAGCCATAATATCGTCTTCTCTAATGGCCGAGTAGTATTCCATTGTATATATGTACCAAAGTTTTTGTATCCACTCGTCGAGTGAGGGGCATCTGGGTTGGTTCCATAGTCTAGCAATGAACAAAAAATTTAGACAGAAAGAGAACCTTAGTTATATCAATGACCATGACAAAGTGTGTCCAAATGACACCTGTCATGAGGACTACTAACTCACCTGCCTGTGAGACTGACATGTACAATGGCCGCAGATCATGCCTGTTTTCTAATTTGTGATTGTTCTTTGGAGAAACAACAATTTTAGACAGTGCAACACAAAACAGAAGCACAAAAGGAAGAGAACAGGACAAAAAGTAATGCCCTGAGTCCATGAAGGACGCCAAGACAATGGGAAGAGATAACAAACCAAATGCTAAACTGAGAATAAAAAGCTCTAGAAATCAACCCGAAGAAAGTAAAATTGAAATAAGGTGCCAAGTTATCATGTCAATACAAACTCCACCTGCTGTGGTCAGCAAGACAGAGTTCTCTCTCTGAGTATTGTTTTTAAAGAGAGAATCAATTTCATTTATTTTTTCAGCTGTTTTTGTTTCATTTAGTTTTGCCAACATTTAGTTGTGTTTGTAGTGCTGGAATTGAAACCTGGGTCCTCACTCCTGCCAGGCAAGCACTCTACTGCTGAGCCACAGTTTCAGCCCTGCTCTCTGAGTATTTTAACGGGTCACATCCTGGAATCCATGACCATGATCATTTTTTCTTTTGTGAAACCTCCAAAGAAAACTTGGAAATAAAGAAGATGACCCAA
Organism: Aplodontia rufa; assembly: GCA_004027875.1. Lineage (NCBI taxonomy): Eukaryota > Metazoa > Chordata > Mammalia > Rodentia > Aplodontiidae > Aplodontia > Aplodontia rufa. Next base: position 11,426 of record PVKS010025833.1, on the reverse strand, counting down.
GTGGGAAAAAACAGATGTTATTTTTTAAGAGTCTTCTATAGCAAATTAGTCAGGCACCATTATTGACATTTGACAGAGACTGGAAAAGCTTTATAATTAAAACAAAGGCAGGAGGTGGGGAGGAAGATTTAGGCATGCTCTGATTAAAGGTGGTTGGGAGAGGGAAGCTGGAGGTGAACTAATGAGAACAAGACATTCTATGTGATCTGTTCAAGAACATGTTTGCTGTTCTCTGACTGATTCTGAGTGGGAGAAAAAAAATTAAAACAAAACAAAAAAGTTGGTAGTCTTTAACCAAACTCTGATTATTCTGATCTGACTGTTAACAGCGGTTGTGATTTGGCTTCATGGGTTTGTCACAGTTGAATGGGCGGTATGATCTGGTTTATAATCTAATTTGTATCTCTTTCATTTACCTTTCTTTTTCATAGTTGGGAAACGAGAGTATGAAGTATGAATAATGAAAGATAATTATTCCATGACAATGAATTGGAATATTATTCAATGTACCTGCCTTTCTCCTAGTGGAACAACCAGCCAGTGATTTAATAGTAAGGAAAATAATGAGAGCAATAGTTCTAAAATTAGAGCTCAGATTTAACTGATATTTTATCATATATTTTGCATTGTCTGTCATATCACAGAGCTGAGAATATACAACAATGAGCCCTAGTTAGAAAAATTCCAACTCTGTCATATGCAAAGATTTGGGCTCACTCACATTTTGAACCCAGCTTTAAATCTGTAGATTCCATTTTTATTTGGATTAATGATATCTTGTGCTGCCACCCCTGGACTCAGTTTATATCTTGAAACACCTACATTCTTTTCCCAAATGATCTCAATGGTGTATCTAGTAACTGAGCAAACTTTGTTCCCAGGTCAGTCTTCCCAAGGGTAGGCGGGGCTGCAGGTATTGCCAAGTATTCTTGAAGCGAACAGGGAAGGGAATTTGCATTTGCTACAAACAGGTCTTAAAGGTGAAGTTAAGAGTATCTTCACATGTGCATATAAAACTCTTCCAGCATTTCAGTATGAATATATCTTGGATTTTCCCTTACATATATTTGAACAATTGAAAAGTTCAGAAAACTAGAACTTCCCTTGTTTTGATTTGTATTTCTTCATTTCTTTTGGTATAGTCCAAAGATCAGTACCCTTACCTACAAATTTGTTGGAAATGCAGAATCTTAGTCTCAGTCCTCATTCCTTTTAAAATAAATAATTATTTGAACAAGACTAACCCCCAAAGTGGTTTCTATGGTCACTGAAATTTAAGAAACACTCCTACAGGACCTCAGCTTTCTTCTTCCTTATATTCATGTCCTATTGTTGAGGGAAGGCAGGTTCTGGGCCATCTTACTCACTTATCTTAAATATTTAGGGTTGTGAGACTCACATGATGCATTATATAATGTTAAATGACTTAATTAATGAATTAATGAAGGTTTAAATAGAGTCACAGGTTTAACAAAGCAATATGCTTAACACACCCTCGACATTGGTCTACTAAGGAATTTAAAAATTACCCACCTAAATGTCACAGTACAGCCACAACAATGTAATTAGACCGAGAAGCTGGGCTTTACTACTCCAAGACTGAAGTTTTCTGCACAGCATTTTGTGAAACGAGGCGATCTTTAGTTTTTCCCTGTACTACTTGTAATAAAATATGATTATGAACACCTGCTAGTAATCACATTGCTCACAGCCCTAAGAGCTTCAGTAGGATACTGACACACAAGCAAAATTCATCTGGTCATGATAATTATGTCTACGTAGTTTCCCCCATAATGTCAACAATATCATATAGTTGCTTTTATTAAATAGACAAGGTAATATTTTTCAGCATGATAGTGTTTCTCTCATTGAGTCTCATGCAGTATTCTAGATGATAAGATTGTTCCTTGATCCTTTTGTGCCCCTCAACTCTCTAGTTAAAACATGGAAGAGATTGCAATGTCTTTAAGTCCCATAGTGGCATTTTAAAAATCAGGCATATCCAGTCTCCTGTGTGAATGCCTATTTTTTTAAGTGGTATCAATTACTAGTACGAAAAAAATAATATAGTGAACCTAAAGTATGTCTCAGATTTAACATATTTCATTAATTCACCAAACAATTCATTAATTCAATTAGTATAAACCAAATTGCTTTTATTTACCAACTACTGCACTGATCAATGTGGACAATATGAAGAAAAAATGAGTCTGCCTTTCAGTCTCCAACATTTGTCCTATATTTCTTCTAGCATAATTACAATCCCATTTCTTTTAAATTTTGAAGAATTCCTAAAAATGACTAAATATATGATTATATATTTATGATTTATGATATATATTAAAATGGGTTACCATTTTAATATCTATAGGCCACCATCCCTGATCATTATTGCATTCATTTATTCAACAAATATCAATTGCCTAGATACAACAAACACTAATATACTAGGAATATAGAGACCAGCAATAGCACTAACCCCATGGAACTTATAGTCTACTGAGGAGATATTGAAAATAAACAAATAACAAAGCATATGTAAGATCATTGTAGAGAACAAATCTGTGAGGAAAAATAATCCAGACCATGGCAATCAAAATGACTGAGAGAGATGGGCTCTGTCAGGCAGGGCAGTCAAGCATTATCAGAAGTAAAATTTAAGCAGATGTCTAAATAACAACACAGAGCCCAGAACATATATTAATCTGGGAGAAAGATGAGCCAAGCACAGGAAACAGCAAACATTAAAATTTTAAAGTGAAAATGAGTATAGTACAGAAATGTTCAGAATGGCATATGCAGGCAAACTAGCATCTCTTTTATTATTTTTAAGAAAGAGGGACAGTGAGAAAGAGAGAGAGAGAGAGAAGCAATTCTTATTTAGTTTTTCACGTAACCCTTGCTCCAACATTTTGTTATGTATGTGGTGCTGGGGGTCAAACCCGCATACTTGCACATACCAGGCAAATGCCATAACCACGGAGCCACCACTCCAGCCTGAACTAGCATCTTTTGACTAGCTTTACAATAAAATATACTATGGTTATGAAAGTTCTTTTAAATTTCTGAAGCACAAATAGTCCCTCTATATTATGAAACTCTTACAACTTAATACCAAACTTGATAAATGGAGTACAAAAAACAAAAGTATCATCAGAAGAAAATTTCTACATATCCAGTTATCTCATTTACCAACCTACTTGTATTTGCATACCCTGATTTCTGCACTGTTATTATCAATATACTGTCTCTATTTCCAATCCAAATCACTGTACTTGTATGTTAATTAGATCTATACCTCTTGCTCATGCAAGGATTTAACTCCAGAAACTCTACAGTGCTTTGGCATAGCATCAATTCTCATCTTTATTCTGGATCCTATCTCCAAACCAAAATACTATTGTATCTTCTATCTCTTTCTATTCTTCCTTGAACCCACACTGATCAAACTTTACATCTATACCATTTCACCAAAAGTCCTGTTGTCGCGAATGTGAATAGCACCCCACAACCCAATTCCAAGTGCAATGACAAATTCTCTGATCTTATTTTACTTGACTAGTGGGCATCTTTTGACATGTTAGATCATTCCTTTGTTTGTGGAATGCATACTTTACTTGGGCTCCAGAATAGCATTCACTCCTGATTCACTTCTAAGCAGCCTCTCAGTATTCTTTGCTGGTTTCTAAACATTTCATTAACCTCTAAATTTCAAAGCTTCCTTGCATCTGTTTTTCTTTTTTGACTATTCTCAATCCTGGGTAAAATTATTTTAGGAATTTAAATATTGTCTACATTCCTGAAACTTCTAACTTGTATCTCCTGCCCTCTGAACTCTATACTAATACATGATCAATTAAACTGCTTTTGAATTGCATAGATGTGTACCTTGACATATTCAATTCCACACCTTGCTTCTCCCTATTTCAAAACTACTCCTCTACATCCTTATAATTGAAAATGTAATTCTCAAAAGATACTTGCTAACAGATTACTGGTAATGTATAGACTGAAAAATGTCATGGACTTCGTTTGTTTTGATTTTTGTAACTTATTGAATTATTTTATTAGCTCTGTCTGAAAGTTTTTCAGTTGATTTTCTTGATTTTTTCCAGGTTTATAAGCATTGTGTCTTCACATAACTCACACACTAATTACATTCCTCCTTTCCAATACCAAAACTAGTTTTATTTTATATTTGATTTTAAGTTACTAGAATAAAACTTCCATAAAATGTTAAATGATAGTACCTTTGTCAACTTTTTAACTTTTAAAAGTAATACCTCTGATGTTTCATTTTTAAATATAATATTTTCTGTTAATTTAAGATAAATAATCTTTCTAACATTGAGGAAGTATATCATTCTTAATTTTCTAAGATTTTTACTAGGGAATGACTAAATGTTATTAAATGAAATTGTTTAAATGAAGATCACATGTTCTTTATATTTTTAACTTATTAATGGGTTCTATGACTTTCTTTCTTTCTTTCTTCATTTATTTATATATTTGTTTTGTGGCACTGGGGATTGAATCCAGGGATTCTCTGCCACAAAACTACATTCCAACCTTTTACATATTTTATTTTGAGACGGGTCTTGCTAAGTTATTGAGGCTGGACTTGATATTTAGATCCTCCTACCTCAGCTACCCTAATTTTTCGGATTGTAGGTATGTGCCATTGTGCCTGGCCTTAAAGAGTTATGTTTTAATAATTGGGCTAAATCCTTTTTGGTCATTGTAAGTTTTTATATATTATAAATATATCTCAATGGATCTCAGGAGTTTTCCTGCAGATTAGCATCGTTTTCTAAATAGAAGAATTAAGCCAGTTGTTATGTGGAGATGGGGAATTAACCTCACTTACGAAATTGTGAGAGATGTGGTGTCTGGGGGAACTATTTATTGCTAACTTTTCTAATCAGGGATCTATTCCTTTTTTCTACCTTTTGGTGAGATCATTTGGTTAACTTTGTTTTTTCCTTATATTTTTTTCATTTTATCAAAATCGTTAAGTTTGTGAATAGAAGTTTTAAAAGGTATCTTTCTCATGAATATTGTGAGACATTTTCCACATGTGAATTCTGTCTTCTTTTCAGTTTATTTTTGCTTTCTCACTTTTCCTTATATGTCAGTTTTCTATGCAGTTGAGTATTTTTATTCAATTAAAATTATTTATTAAATACTTTTTCATTTCCTGAATCATTAAATTCTGTTTTGAGTTATACTAATTCATTCTTTATGATTTTCAATTATTTCACTTTTCTAGTTCTTTTTCCTGCTTCTTACATTTGAATGTTTTATTTTCTCCTGATACATAATAAAAAGGTTCCAGACTGTGGATTTCCCTCTGAGTACAGCTTAGATTGAAGTATTGACATTGATTTTTTTAAAAAATAGTGTACAAATATAGTCTAGATGTCATTTTGTTGCAAGAATTATTCTGGGGCTGGCTCAGCAGTTAGAGCACTTGCCTGGTGTTCATGAGTACCTGGGTTTGAACCCCAGCACCACCCCAGTACACAACTGTCAGAAAAAAAAGATGAATAAATAAATACATTGGTTTTCTCTTTCTCTCTCTCTCTTTCTCAAAAATTAAAAAAAAAAGAATTATTCTGGAAAGTAAATCTAAATGATAGTTTTTGTTATGTTTATTCTTTTCATTTGTAACTTCCAAAAGTAGATAATACAATTATATAGTATTATAATTATGAATCAATATTTATGTAGCAAGAGATATATAGACTTAGTCATTAACCTGGGAGTAACGGAGAAAATCACTGAAGGGTTTAAATTATGGACCAAACCAATCACATTTTCACTATAGAAAGCCTCTCTAATTTCTGTGTGAAGAAGGCAGCTCAGAGAGTTAGGAAGATTTGTTAAGAATATGTGGAGTAATCCAGGAAAGATATCATGGTAGCCAGCAATGAAGAACAGGAGATGTGTAGAAATATGGATGCACTTGTGAGATATTTTAGAAGTAGAGTCAGCAGAATTGATGGTTGATTGAATAAAGTTAATGAAGAAAAGGAATAATAAAAGATAGTCCTGGGAATTCCTTATTGAGCAACAAGGTGACTCGTGTTATTCACAGAGATAAAGCAAAGGGGAGGAGTAAAGGTGAAAGATCTAATTGAGATGGGTGGAGTTTCCAGCACCTATAAATCTCTAAGTTGAGAGGATAATTAGGTAGTAGAACACACAGGTTTGAATAAAGAAAAAGAAGAAAGGTCAAGGCAGGAGGTACAGGTTTGGGGGTGATCACTATATGTCTGATAAGAGTCAATAAATGAGTGAGATTATCCAGAAATAATTTATAGGCTGGAAAAATTATCTATAGTAGAATATTGAATTACTGGAAAATATCTTCCCTGTATGTTCCCTTGTTCCCTTTATAGATAATCCCTTTTTACCATCCTGGGTGCCAGTTAAGGATCTATTTTCCGTCTCTAATTTTGTTCTCTTTTTTTAAAATAATTTTATGTAATAGAAACAATATTGTATATAGAATTTTATGTCTGGCTTTTTAAATGAGGTATAAAATTTTTGAGGCTCATCTGTGTTGCTGTGTGTTAGCAGCTCGTTTCTTTCTATGGCTGAGTACTTTTCTGTTGTGTGGATATGCAATGTTTTATTGTCTACTTACTGTTTCATGGGCATTGGATTATGCCAGTTTTGTTCTACTATGATGACAGTGCTTTGAACTTCCAACATAAATAGCTTTTGTGGGCATCTGTCTTCTTTTCTCTTGGATAGATACCTAGGAGTGGAATCCTGAGGCTGTGTGGTAAGTATTGTGTTTACGTTTTAAAGAAACTGACAAACTGTTTTCCAGCATGTTTGGATCATTTTATCTACCTACAATGTGTGGGTTTTCAAGTTGATTTAGAGAGAAGGGGAGAGAGAGAAGGAGAGAAAGGAACAAGAAGATGTGAAGACAATAGAAATTAAAACAAACTGAAGACATTAAGTATTAAAGTTTTTCCTATGTAGGACTAATTCCTAGCAGGTCAGACTCCTCCCCCAAAAGGTGATTTTCTGAAAAGTCTGCAGAAACCAGTCATAGTCAATTGCATAGGGTGATTGATCCTGGTCAGTCTGAACATTTGAATCAGCCTTTAATCAAGCCAGAGAATGGTCTGATCCATTACCCTCTTTCTCACTGTGAGGGCAGAATGAAGGTCTCCTACTACCCAGCTGCCACATCCCATAGGCACAGTTAGAAAATTCACTCCTAGCACTCTGATCACACCAGGGAAGGAGCTGATACCTTTTAAAGCAACACAGAACCATCAGAAAAAAAGCTAGAGTTAAGTTTCCATCATTTCATGCCACTAGAACACCAGAGTCAAATAGTAATAAATAAGGACTCGATTTCAAAGGCAATTATCACAATATTATTTTTCTTCACATAAAATGAAATGCAAAGGGAATGTTTCAATAATTTATTGTGAAATATAATGAAAACATTGAAAAGAATGAAACACAGTCAGACCAGATGATTTTTAAGGGTTATTATAAGATATGGATTGGGGAAAAAATTAATATAAAGAAAAGTATTCACTAAATTATCCATTTTAAAATGTAGTGAACAAAATTTATATAATACATATTTATGTATTTAAGTGTTTACTTTTGAGAAACAAAAATAGAAGAAAGATATTTTCCAATAATTCAAGGTTCTATTATAGATTATTCAACTAGCATACAAATTATATCCGGATAATATCACGTATTCATCTATTCTTCTCAAGTATGCAATGATGATGCCAAATCAGTATCTGTATTATAGCAGCCTGTGACTGCTGAATAAATTGCCACAAACTCAGTGACTTAAAACAAGCAAATACACACTCACAGAAATGTTCTTCCGTCTCTTAAGGCCAAAAGCCCAAAATGAATTTTACAGAGCAAAAATCAAGCAGGACTATACTCCTTCAAATGCAGTAGAGAGGATTCATTTTCTTACCCTTCCTAGTGCCTATTGCTGAATCCCTTACATTCCTTGGCTCTTGGCCCCTTCCACCATCTTGAAAGCCAGTGAGATTGAATTTATTTCTCTCATTCTGCTTCCCCTGTTTCCGCAACATGGTCTTCTTCCTTTCTATCAAATCTCCCTATATCTTCCTGTGAGAAGGACTCACATGATTGCACTTGTTACAGACAGACACACGACAAATACAAAAGACTGGCCATTCTGCTCTCTGCAGAGAAATCAAGTTTAATATACTGAAGGAGGAGCCAGATTCAAAATGTGCCCATGTGACTATTCTAATTCTGCAGAAGAAGCATGGTCTTCTAAAACCAAAGCTTACTAGTACAGCAATGCAATATAAGTAAAGGATTCTATAATTGTTTTACATCTGAATCAAGTTGTAAAACAGAATCTCATCACACACAGCTATTCTTGTCTTGTTGTATCAGAGACCCTGCCCTATTCAGGAGCAAGCACAGGTCTAGCCTCTCATATACTCATACTTTTCCAAGAAATTAGAGATCACAGAAAATGTCAGAGCAGCAATGAATCAAATTCTATAAGAACACATAGATTCCCTCATTTTGAAAGGAAGTCAAACTTCCAGAAAAGAAGCAAGAGAGAGGAAATATCTTTCACCTCCATTTGAGACCTCACAGACACCTTCAGAATTTATTCAAACATATAGTAGGGAAATTTTTGACTAAATATATCATCACATAAAATTAATTACACACATTCTTTGCCTTCAAATTCATAGCTTAGCTTTGAGAGATAGCTTCTCCAGATGTATACTAATTATATATATATATATATATGTGTGTGTGTGTGTGTGTGTGTGTTTTCTAACTGCAAATGCACATATACTTATTCATAACACATCTTAATAAAAATGTGGATAGATGTTTTGAATATTTATTTGAAGGCTACCAAAATATAACATAAGTCATATCAACATACTCAAGAGCTAAAATATATACTAATAAATAATGTGGAGTTTATTGGGCCATTCTCCATGTATTCTGTAGTGTGGACAGGTCAGGGTGCACCTTGGCACAAAGAACATTTTCTTCATAATCCGTTTATTTTTCAGAATGATGCTCTTCAGAGCTGTGTAACGCATCAGTGTTAATCTCAGGAAGAGCACTGAACACAGTTTTAAGAAGGACTAAGAAAGGAAGACTTTCTTCCCTTATTGATTTCATGATAGTTAATTTATTTGTATGGCATCTATGATGTGATCATTGGTGATTAAGTCAAGACATTTGTGTTCAAAACATGGCTTGGCCATAGACTAGATATTACAAAATTCAGACTCTATGATTCATTTTCTTAATTGGTTCGAAATAATCTTTTCTTTTTTTTAAGAGAGAAGGACAGTGAGAGAGAGAGAGAGAATCAACTTTTATTGAGTTTTTCACATGACCTTCATTGCTCTGACACTTAGCTGTGTACGTTGGTGCTGGGGTTTGAACCCACATACTTGCGCATGCCAGGCAAGTGCCGCAACCGCCAAGCCACCACTCCAACTCTCAATATAGTCTTAAATATTCATGCATACATAAGTATTGACAAAGTAAGTTAAAGCAGATCCTTGTCCAGGATTTCCCTGCACCCTTTCACCCATTCCATGATTTCATGTCTTCTCTGTAATTCTCCCATATTATAGATAGAAATGAGCATATACATATATATTTTTGTCTATGCCCAGAAAACCAGTTCCACATTTTGATTTTCATTTATTTATTCTTTATTTGTTCAACATAGTATTACATATTGGAGGGAATTATCACCCATTCATGCATACATGGATATTGACAAAGTAAGTTATGGGTGATCCTCGTCCAGTGTCTCCCCTGCTTCATCCGTTCCCTGATCTCAGGTTTCCTCTCTAATACCCCTATGCTGTAGATAGAAATAATCATATACGTGGATATTAATAATTAAAATTTCTGGGTTTACATGCCTGCCTGAGTATAGTTCAGCTTCCCATGGGAGTCAAGTGAACCTAGCCATATTGATAACCCTCCTTTGCCTTCACTCTTTAACATCTCTCCCTTATTCTCCCACCTTAATAATTATAGTTCTCCCAGCTTATATGATACTTCAACATTGGTGAGTTTATTATTTAAATTTGGCTGTCATCCTATCTTAGGTTTTAACTAAGAACACATTCGGCCCTTAGGTCTCCGTGTTTGGGATGTTTCACTCAGCATGATTTTTTCCCATTCTATCCATTTAGCTGAAAAAGCTATGATATCATGCTTTCTTCTTTTTTTCTTTTTTTAATTTGTTCAACATAGTCATACATATTGGACGGAATCGTTGTTCCATATTCATGCATACATGGATATTGACAAAGTAAGCTAAGGCCAATCCTAGTCCAGGATCTCCCCCTTCATCCATTCCCTATCTCATCTCTCCTCTGTAATATAATACCCCCATGTTATAGATAGAAATAAACACGTACATGTATATTGATTTTTTGAAATTTCTGAGTTTCGCTGCCTGCTTGTACATAGTGAGGCTTCTCATGGGAGTCAAGTGTTTCCAGTTTTATTGATAAACCCCCATTATGCCCCTTTCCCTCCCTTGCCACTCTTCTTTCTCTCCCCACCTTCATAGTTATGGCTTCCCAAGCTTATGTGAAATTTCACTATGAGGAGCTTATTATTTAAACTTAGATAACTTTCATCCTGTGTTAAAATTTACTCTAGCTTCCACATTTGAGAGAAAACATTAGGCCCTTAAGTGCCTGTTTGGGATATTACACTCAGCATAATCTTTTCCATCTCCATCCATTTGGCTACAAATGCCATGGTATCATTCTCTCTAACGGCAGAGCAGAATCCCATGTGTGTTTGGTGTTTGTGTGTGTATATATATACACACACACATACATACATACAGTTTTTTAATCCATTCATCCAGCAAGGGGCATCTGGGTTGGTTCCATAGTTTAGCTATTGTAAATTGAACTGCTATAAATATAAATAAATATAAATATAAATATGATATAGTTGTTTCTCTGTAATATGCCAATTATAGTTCTTTTGGGAAAATACCCAGGAGTGGGACAGTTGGATCATAAAGAGGCTCCACCCCTAGTTTTTTGAGGAGTCTCCACACTGCTTTCCAGAGTGGCTATACAAGTTTGCAGTCCCACCAACAGTGTGTCAGTGCTCCTTTCTTACCACAACCCCTATAGCATCTGTTATTATTTGTATTCTTCATTTCTGCCTTTCTGACTGGAGTGAGGTGGTATCTCAGTGCAGTTTTGATTTGCATTTCTCTGATTGCTAGTGATGTAGAGCACTTTCTCATATATTTATTGGCTTTCTCAACTTCCTCTGTTCAGAAGTTTCTGTTTAATTCCCTAGCCCATTTCTTGATTGGATTGTTTGTGATTTTGGTTTTAAGGTTTTTTTTTTTTTTTTTTTTTTTTTTT
>PVKS010025832.1:17877-29573 GCA_004027875.1 Aplodontia rufa | reverse complement strand
AGTGTCACAGAAAAGAAAGCTACATGAAAAATGAAATAAAGTTGGTTCTTTCTATCTCACTATCGCTCTCTCTCTTAAAAAAAGAAAAAAAAAGAATCTGGCGGCAGCTGGGTTCAGTGAAGCACATCTGTAATCACAGCTACTTGGGAGGCTGAGGCAGGAGGATCTCAAATTCAAAGCCAGCCTGGACAACTTAGTGAGACCCTGTCTCAAAATAAAATTTTATTTTTAGAGCTGGGCATGGCTCAGAGGTAGAGTGCTTGCTCAACATGAGTGAGGCCTGGGTTCAATCCCCAATATCCACCCTCCCCCCCAAAAAAATTAACTGCACAAATACCATATGTATGCTCAAGTACAAGGCTATTAAGGATGGCTGCAGTAAGGAGCAGTGGTGCACACCTGTAATCCAAGTGGTTTGAGAGGCCAAGTCAGGAGGCTCACTTCCCTTCCTCTCTCTCTCCCTCCTTTTTGGAGGCTCTGAAGTTCAAAGCCAGCCTCAGCTATTTAGTGAGACCCTGTCTTAAAATAAAAATAAAAAGGGCTTGGGGCTTGGTATGTAGCTCAGTGGTTAAGCACCCCTGAGGGAAGAATAACTGTACCAACTGTACCCTATGAGTGCCCAAGGACAAAGCCATTAAAAAGTTCAGCAGAATAAGTGCACTGGTGCAGACCTATAGTCCCAACTACATGGAAAGCCAAGACAGGAGTACCGCTTGAGCGCAGGAGTTAGAGCGCAGCCTGGGCAGCACAGCGACTCCATTAAAAAACAAAACAAAACAGAAAAAAGCCAGGCGCAGTGTCACATGCCTGTAATCCCAGTGATCAAGAAGATCACAAGTTTGAGACTAGCCTCAGCAACTTAGCGAGGCTCTGAGCAACTTAGGGTGAACTTGTCTCAAATTAAATATACAAGCTGGCTGGGGATGTGGCTCAGTGGTTAAGCACCCCTGAATTCAATCCAGGTACCAAAAAAAAAAATGTCATTAGAAACATTGCAGAAGAGCTAGAGCCGTGGCTCAGCTGTTACGGCGCTTGCCCAGCATGCGCAAGTACGAGTTCAAACCCCAGCACCCACATACACAACTAAGCGTCAGAGCAATGAAAGCCATGTGAAAAATTCAATAAAAATTGATTCTGTCTGTCTACCCCCCCCCTCACTGTCCTTCTCTCTAAAAAGATAGAAAAAATAAAAGAAACATTGCAGAAGCTATAGCCTCCACTGTTGTCAGGATCATTTCCAAAGCCAGTAGTGTATTTGGTGCCTATGTGCTTCCAAAGCTCTATGTGAAACTCCATCACTGCAATGATGCAAGGATGAGTTGCTCCATTCACAGCAAGGAAGGGGAATCAGTTTCCTTAAGCCCACAGAAATAAACACTGCACCCTAATTTAGACCTGCTGGTGCTTCTCCATCACCTCCACCAAAGCCCACATAAAGGTCTGAGTTTTGGAGGCTGCACTAAGGGCTCAGAGGTAGAGTGCTCGCTTGGCATGCTTTAGAACCTGGGTTGGAACTCCAGCACCACATACACAACTGAGTATCGAAGAAACAAAAACCAGATGAAAAAATAAATAAAATTGATTCTCCCTTTCTCTCATTGTCTTTTTTCTGTTTTTTAAATCAATTTTATTTAGTTTTTCACAGGGCTTTTGTTGCTCCGAGACTTTGTTGTGTACATGGTGCTGGGGTTTGAACTCACGTACTCGTACATGCTGGACAAGCTCAGTAACCCGCTGAGCCACCACTCCAGCCCTTCATTCTCTCTCTCTTAAAAAAAATTATATATATATATATATATATATATATATATATATATATATATAGGCTGGGGCTGGAGTGGTGGCTCTCCATATGGGCAGTTTGGGCACTTCACCAGCATACACAAGGATGTGAGTTAGAAGCCCAGCAATGGAGTGTCGGAGCAAAGGAAGCCACATGAAAAACTAAATAAAATTGATTCTTTCTCCTACCCTCACTGTCCCTCTCTCTTTAAAAAAAGAAAAGAAAAGAAAAACGGGCTGACTTGTAGGTCAATGGTAAAGCGCTTGCCTAGCACATTTGAAGCACTGGGTTTGATCCTCAGAACTTCATAAAAATAAAAAAATGGGGGCTGGAGTGGTGGCTCAGCAGTTACAGCGCTTGCCTGGCAATTGAGAGGACGTGAGTTCAAACCCCAGCACCACATATGCAGCGAAGTGTTGGAGCAATGAAAGCCAAACAAAAAACTAAATAAAATCAAGTCTCTCATTCTCTCTCTCTCTCACTGTCCTTCTCTCTTTAAGTAAATAAATAAATAAATAAAGGTATTGTGTCCATCTACAACTAAATTTTTTAAAAAAATAATAAAATAAATATCCGTCAACTCATTTTCTAGAAAAAGTAAAGTTGTAGGGAGAAACCAGACTACTGGTTTTTACCAGGGATTGAGTCCAGGGATACTTAGCCACTGAGACACATCCCCAGACTTTTTCATTTTGAGACCGGGTGTCTCTAAGTTACTTAAACCTCACTGACTTGCTGGGGCTGGCTTTGAACTTGTAATCCTCCTGGCTCAGCCTCCCCAGCACTGGGATTACAAGTGTGTGCCACCATGATGGCATAATACAGTTTTTTGAAGCTTGGCACTGAGCTCCAGGGCTGCCTCTGACCTGCCTTTCTCTTTCCATTCCTAGTTTCCGGTCTTGTGGGGAGACTAAATATAAACACACAGTTAAAGCGAAGGATGTGATTTAACAAGAAGAAAGAACAGTCAGTTTTTGACCAAGAGGTTGGGGAAGGCTTCCCAGAAGGGATTGAAAGGTCTGGGAGGGTGAGTAGCAGCTTCACAGGGTAAACTTTAGAGACCATATGAGCTCTGGTCAAAAAGTTCAAAGGTGCCTTACTTTGAGAAAATAGAAGGCAGGGTTAAGGGAAGGCATGAAGAGTAACAGGTAATAAAGGTGTTCTTTTTGCAAGAATATAACATAAAAGCCTTGGATATAAGAGCTTGGATATTATGGCACAGTGACTGTAGCTTGGGGAAGAAACTTTCAAGTTGGGGGTTTAGGTGGTGTAGTAAGTGGCTTGCAAAGGAAAAATTCATCTAGAGCACAAACAAAAAAGTATTGGAGGGGCGCTGGAGCTGTAGATCAGTAGTACCACAAAAGCCACACGAAAAACTAAGTAAAATTGATTCTTTCTCACTGTCCCTCTTTCTTAAAAAAAAAAATGTGTTGGAGGGCTGGAGCAGTGGCTCAGCAGTAGCACCTGTGCTTGGCATGCATAAGGATCGGGGTTCAAACTCCAGCAACACATATACAACTAAGCTTTGGAAAAACTAAGACCACGTGAAAAAAATAAGTAAAAATTCATTTTCTCATTCTCTCTCACTCTTTAGAAAAAAAATGGGGCTGGAGTGGAGGCTCAGTGGTTATGGCACTTGCCTGGCAAGCCCAAGGATGCAGGTTCAAACCTCAGTACAATGTACACAACAAAGTGAAAAACTAAATGGTGTTGATTCTCTCTTTCTCTTTCTCACTGTCCTTCTCTTTCTCTTTAATAATAATTTAAAAAAATGTATTGGAAAGCAGTATGCCTGTAGTTCCGCCTACTCTGGAGACTGAGGCAGGAGGATCGTTTGAGCTTACTAGTTTGAGACCAGCCTGGGCAATACTGTAAGACCCCAATTAAAATAATAATAATAATAATAGCAACAACAACAATAATTTGAAGAGACCCAATCCCGAGTGGGAAAGAGTGTTTCTCTATCATTTCCTTGAATAACTCAACCAACCATGAGGAGCAGACACAGGATACCTTTCAGAGTTCAGAGTCTTTCAGGGTCTAGAAGACTCCTGGTCCACCTCCTGTTTGGGAAGGACCCCACCTAGCCCTGGTCCTCAAGTCCCAGAGAATTTTCCTTACCGGAGTTGCAGGGCTCATGGTTGCCAGGCGATCAGAGCAGCATTTCCCAGAAGGCTACTGCAGAGGGGCATTTCCCTGAGCGCCTTAGAGATTAGGGGATCAGGAAGGTGCTACCAAGTGGGGGCTTGAAGGGGGAGGTAAAGAGGGAGCACATAGACTTAGGGAAAGTCATCTTTCTCCAGGCCCCTCCCCAACCTTCCTGACTGATCTCTGGCTGTGATCCAGGACAGAGCATCTGTGATTCACAGGTGGTTATGGCCCAGGGTCACCAAGGTACAGGGAAAGGGGGGCTAATTCTGGGAGGAGAGCAGCAGAATAGTCCTCCACCTTCAGTCGGGGATGGGGCTAAGTCTTCATTCTGCTGCCTGACAGGATGGCGCCCATCTCCCTGGCCGCGCAGTTTGGCTCCTTAAGCCTCCCTCTTTCGCCCCCGAGTCTCTAATCTTGACCTCAATCCACCCCAGCGCTTCAGCATTTCGTGCAGTGCGTGCCATGCTGGAGGATTCGCCATGGCCGATCCTATTAGCCACTGAGCTCATCCCCTCTTAGTAGTCCAGGAACAGATCTCCAAACCCACGCTGTTTTCCATTCCTGTGCCTTTAACTTGCTTTTCGGTCCTTGGAATGTTCCATTTGAAACCTCACTTGGTTAAATTTTCTGCTCCCATAGGAGGAAGGGAGGAGGGAGAAGAGACTGGAAGAGAAGCAAGGAATGGAGAGAAGGTAGCTGACCTCAGGATTCTGGACTTGGATTCTGTGGACTTCTGTCCTCTCCCTATTCCCATCCCAGATGGACAATTTGGCGTCCTTCTTAGAGGAGGTAGGGTGGTGAATGGTGAAAAGATCTAGATTGCATTCTCCAGATTTAGCAACCAGCTGAAAAAGAGAAGTTTCTTCAGCAGCAGGTAGAATTCAACAGAAAGACTGAGCCACGCCATCCCAAATGGGACAAAAGACAAGAAAAAGGGCAAAGGAAGCTGGGCGAATTACAACTGCAGCCTTGGACACCAATATCAAATCTAAATGCCCCCAGTGGAGGCTACTGTCTCTCACTGCCAATGCATCATTTCTGTGAGAAGTCAATAAATGGTGCGGACTCTCCAGGAGAGGGTGGGGATGCCTACATACATCATAACATTTTGCATAGAATCCCTGATGCCTGAAGAAGCCACGATGATCATTGTTGAGTTGGTTTTTAGGTTTGCCTTTGGTGTTTTTGTTTGTTTGTTTTAGGGGGTTAAAGGCCTAGGCCCTTCTGAGAAACTGAAGCAGCATAAAGACCCCCTCTACAAACCCTGATTCTTGCCATCAAGTCAGAAAGATTTTAGACATGTCGTTCAGAGTAGCATGCATGAGTTTATTGAAGGGATAGGAAAAGGGAAAGGTGACACTTTCAAGGGAGAGAGGGGGTCCTCTCAGAAAGGAGAATGACAATGTGCCTCTCCTGCACTCTAATTTTTTGTTTTGTTTTGTTTTTAAAAAGAGATGGACAGTGAGAGAGAGAGTGGAATAATCAATTTTATTTAGTTTTTCATGTGGATTTCATTGCTCCAACATTTAATTGTAACTGGTGGGGGGGGGGGTTTGAACCTGCATCCTTGCACATGCCAGGCAAGCTCCATAACCACTGACCACCCCTCCAGCTCCTGCACTCCACTTTTACTGGGGATCCCAGAGAAGTTTGCAGAGAGTCCTGCCCTTGTCCACTTCTTGACTTTGACTGACAAAAGGATGATATCAGACTTCCTTCCAAGTCCCGACTGCCATGACAACTCTAGATCAGTTTGGTTCTAATTGGATTACTTTTCTTTCTTTCTTTTTTCACCAGGGATTGAAACCATGGGTGCTTAACCACTAAGCCACTTCCCCAGCCTCCCCCCACACAATTTTTTTTAAGAGAGAGAGAGAGAGAGAGAGAATCAACCAGTCTTTCATCTGGCCTTTGTTTCTCTGACACTTAGTTGTGTAGATGGTGCTAGGGTTTGAACCTGGGTTCTTGCTCATGCCAGGAAAGCGCTATAACCACTGAGCATCGGCTCCAGCTCCCTCTAATTAAATTCTTTTAACCATAAATGCTTACAGATTTTATGGTTAGGAGGAATTATCCTTATCTCCCTGAGATGGGGATCTGGTCTGTGAAAAGGGTCACAAAAGTCTTCCCCTTCAGGGTAACTCTTATCAACATTTCTCCTACAATTCTCCAGCAGCTAACAGGTAGTTTACTGAGAAATGTGACATATCCTGTCCACTTAAGCCAGGCAAGATTGAAGGTAAATTGCTTTTGGGAAAAGAAAGCATGCAGGGTCTGTACAATGGGCACATTTTATAGAATTAATCCCTTAGCCTTGTGTTCCCATCATTTGCAACTATCTGTCCCTATTGGGGCGGGGGTTGTTTTCTGGTTTGGGTACAGGATGTTGAACCCAGGGGGGATTTACCATTGAAATATATCTCCAGTCCTTTTTATGTTTTAATTTTGAAACAGTCTCACTAAGTAGCTGAGAGTCTTGCTAAACTGCCAAGGTTGACCTTGAACTTGTGATCCTTCTGCTTCAGCCTCAAATTGTTGGGATTATAGAAATGTACCACCACACCTGGCTACTGTTTTTTTTTTTTTTATTTTTATTGATTTATGTATTTATTTTTGTGGAGCTGAGGATCAAACCCAGGGCTTCTTGCATGTGAGGCAAGCACTCTACGACTGAGCCACATTTCCAGCCCTTCTGTTTTGTTTTGTAAAGAGAGAGAGGAGAAAGAGAATCAACTTTATTTTTTTCATTGGGCTTTTGTTTCACTGACACTTAATTGTGTATGCGGTGCTAGGGTTTGAAGCCAGGTCCTCCTGCATGCCAGGCAAATGCTCCAACCTCCGAGCCACTGCAGGTAAGAGACAAAAGGCAGGTGAACACATGCCGTGTAGTCAGCCTGTGTTGGGAGGTGGCCTGAGTGGGCAATCTCTGCTCCCATCTTCTTTGACTGCAAGGGTGGGGGGTTCAGCCCTTTAGCTTCTCAGGAGGAGGTAAAGGGTGGCCCCCAGATTCAGTCCTTTTCAATGACAACGACAGGTATGAGCTTGCTTCGCAGAGTCCCAGCTCCAGCAGTCCTGGCTGTGAGACTGTCTGTTAAGTCAGCTAAAACTTACTGAAACCAAAAAGCCATTAAGTAACTTTCATGTTGCTCTTTAACTGTGATACATAGAACCTCTGGCACAGAGAAGAGGATTTTACTTTGAGGGGAAGAGAGAATCAATTTTGTTTATTTTTTCATCTGGTTTTTGTTTTTCTGACACTTTGTTTTCATACACTTGTGGTATATGTTGTTCTGGGGTTTGAAACCAAGTCCTCACGCACGCCAGGCAACGTTCTATTAATGAGCCATCTCTTTAGCCTCAGAAAATATTTTACTATTTCAAATGTGTTTGGTGGATGAATAGCTTACAGATAATATACTGTTTAGGAAAGAGTGGACAGGCTCATTAAATTCAAAATTACTATTACATTTTCTGGAGAATGTAATATAATGAGAATAACATGTCATCTCTACTAAAGATGACTTATGTCACTTATGTCATCGCTACTAATAAGGTTCTCAAAGTTTATACTAAGATGCCTTTTTTTCCAGGAAAAAAAAAACACACAAGATATATTACGTGCCTAAGCCATAGGAGTATTAGACTCCTCAGTGGGGCATTGTTGCACACACCTATTATCCCAGGGGCTCAGGAGGCTGAGGCAGGAGGACCACAAGTTCAAATCTAGCCTCAGCAACTTAATCAAACTGTCTCAAAATAAAAAGGGCTAGATATGTGGCTCAGTGGTTAAGCGCTCCTGGATGCAATCCCCAGTATCCAAAAAAAAAAAAAGGAAAAGAAAAAAGAAAAAGAAAAGAAAAGACTAAAGACTAACTTGAGCTGGGCACAGTGGCACATGCCTGTAATACCAGTGACTCAAGAGGGTCAATTGGGTCAATTTAGCAAAACCATGTCTCAAAGTAAAAAATAAAAAGGACACGTGGCAGAGGAAGGTGCTTACCTCATGGCAGTCACCTGGAAGCAAACCGGGGAAAAGCAGGAGGCCCTGCTTTTCCCATAATTCTCTTGGAGGACATGTCCCAATGACTTAAAACCTCTCACTAGGGTTCTACAATCTTCCAATAGTGTTAAGATAAGGAACAAACCTTCAACACATGAGGCTTTGGGAGTATTTCCGATCTAAACTACATCATATGGACATACCATGCCTTATTTATCCATTCACCAGTTGATGGACAGTTGAGTGTTTTCAGTTTTTTAGCTATTATTATATAATACTGCTATGAACATTTGGGTATAGGCTTTAGTGTAGACATATGTCGTTGTCTATGACCCACATACCTGTGGGGAAAGAATAACGCAGACAGAATATAGGTTCAAAGCGAGGTTGAGGGGGCCACACTAGAAGTGAGGACCCAAGTCTTTTTCTCTGCTTTTTTTTTTTTAACGAGAGAGGGTCATTGAGAGAGAGAGAAATAAAAAACGAATCAATTTTTATTTAGTTTTTTCATGTGGCTTTCATTGCTTTGACACTTAGTTGTGTACGTGGTGCTGGGGTTTGAGCTTGCGTCCTCACACATGCCAGGCAAATGCCATAACCACTGAGCCCCCTGCTCCAGCCCCTCTGCTTGCTTTTATTGAGGGCAACAAATAGGAAGGTTACAAGTGGTTAAAGATAAGGAGGGACGTCTTGTGACTTCTAAGCTAAGGTAGCATGATCACAGGCATACCTGTGAAGCAGGGTCGGCACCCAGACATAAACATCCGCCTTGACAGGACTAGCTGCTCTCAGCAAGTCAAAGTCTGGTCAGGGCCTTCCCTGACCCCTGGATTTGCCATGACATGTGTTAACCCACTGTTGGCACACATATTCTCCACAGTATATTTTCATTTCTCTCGAGTGTGAAAGGGCTGGGTCTTATGGTAACTCTATGTTTAACATTTTAAGGACCTGTGAAACTGTTTTCCAAAACGATTGCACCATTTTACAATCTAGCCAGCACCCTATAAGGATTCCGATGATGGCACACGCCTGTAATCCCCGTGGCTCAGAAGCCAGAAGTAGGAGGACCACGAGTTTAAAGCCAACTTCAGCAACTTAGTGAGACCTGGTCTCAAAATAAAAAATAGAAAAAAGGGGCTGGAGCGGTGGCTCAGCAGTTATAGTGCTTGCCTGGCATGCTCAACGTTGTGGGTTCAAACCCCAGACCCACGTACAGAACTAAGTGTCAGAGCAACAAAAGCCAAATGAAAAACTAAATAAAATCGATTCTCTTTCTTGCTCTCTCACTATCTCTCTCTCCTTAAAAAAAAAAAACAAAACACCTTTTGTTCATTTTTAAACTAGGTTATTTATTTTTTATTGTTGAGGTGCAAATTGTTTTGCATTTATGTTACTGGGGGTTGAACCCAGGGCCTCACACTTGCAAGGCAAACACTCTACCATTGAGCTGCATCTCCAGTCCTCTTTTATTATTATTATTATTATTATTATTATTATTATTATTATTAAGGCAACCTCTTACTAAATTGTCTGGGCTGGCCTTGAACTTGCAACTCCCCTTCCCCCGCTGTCTCAGGTTCAAGTAGTTGGGATTATACAATTGTACCAGGACTGACTTTGCCTCCACTGTTCAGATTGCTGGGATTACAGGTGTGCCCGATCATACCTGCTGAAAAGTTCTCAAACTGGTAAAATATATAAATCATTCAAAATTTCAAAGAAAAAAAATAAGTGATGTGGCTTAAGGTCCTTATGGTGTTTCAAAATTTTGAGTGAAAGTATCATATGGAGGTAAAATGAACCTAGAAGGAATATACTTCCTTTTTCTGCATGAGAGTATCCAAGGAAAAACCCATCCAAAGAGGAATGATAACAAAGACAGTGAACTCAGATGGAAAGCCATCTGAGAGGCTTCCTCCAGACTTCCTGAAGCAGAGCGAGTACAACTGTTAGTTTCATGTGCCAACCTGGTTAGGATATAACACTCAGTTAGTCATTCAAGTACGGATCTATGTGTTGCTGAAGGACGTTTTGTTGATATGTGTAGCCTGTACAATCAGTTGAGTTAAAGGAAATTATCCCTGATAGTAGGGATGAGGCTCATCGGATCAGTTAAAGGGTCTGAACTGTAAAACTGAAGATTCCATGAGGAAGATGTCTGCTCATGGATTAGACTGCAGCCTCAGCCCCGGCCTGAGAGTTTCCTGTCTGCCCAGTCTTCCAGCCTGCCCTCCAGACTTCAGACTTGCCCGTCCCCATGCTTGGGTAAGCCAGTTCCTTGAAATAAATCTCTTTACATATGAATATATCTCCCACTGTTTCTATTTCTCTTGAGAGTCCCTACTAATTCAGGAAGAGGACATCTTGTCATGAATTCCCAGTTGAGTCTGGGAATTTGGTAACAAAGGAGGAAAGCCTGAGAGCCAAGGAGAGGGTCTGTAGAACTTCCTGACTTAGGGGAAACCACGCCCAGAAAGGGGAGTACAAGTTCCTTCTGAACAAAACCTACCATCTGGATCATCAGATGTGCTAGAAGCCACTTCTGGAAGCTTGAGCTTAGTCACTGTTGCCAGCATTCTTTGTCTCATCTGTGATCTGTCAAGATGAAAAGGTTTCTCTCAGCCTCCTGCTCTCCCAACCAATGATCCTGAGTGTTTAGTTCAAGGGAGATAAGCTGGCTTTGAGAACAAATGATTTTCCCCAGCTTTTGCTTCACGTTCTTTGGCTTGCTTTCAGAAGGTCTTCAGCTCTTTATTTGTGTCATTTGCTTCAAAGCTCTCCTCCTCTGGAGTTGGAGATTTAGCTCAGTGGCAGGAAAACAAAAACAAAAACAAAACTCTCCTCCTCTTACTCCAACTAATAATCTTCCTGGACATATCATTTCTCAAGAGATTCCATTTCTTTCTCTTGACAAAGTGCAGTCATTTCTTTTCCTCTCTCCTGAAGATCTTGATCTTCACTTTCAATGGAGATTTGCTCAACCTGAAGACTTTTTAGATCATCTGTCATGTTGGCTTTTCGGTTTTCTTCTTTAGTAATGTGGTTGTAGAATTGATTTTTCTCTCCAACTTGGGTGTTTAAGTGCACACTTGATTTTTCTGCAGTCAGTTGCCTCCTGGCCGCTCTCATCTGGTCATAAATATTGTCTGCATCTCCTGATTCCAAGCTATTGTCAGCCTGGGGCTTTCCTTGGTAGCCAGTGCTCCTGCAGTGATTTAACTTGACCCTTCCCAGGTGCACCAGTTCTGTAGAGAAGTCATAAGTCTTTCTCCTGTTGCCTGTAATGATTGTTTTAAGTTTGACTTTGCTTTCCCCATTTATCTTTATCAATTTGTTTTTTGCTTCTAGAAACAGGATCTTCTGGCATAAGAGACAGCAGCTCTTTTTTTTTTTTTTAAGAGAGAGAGACTATGAGAGAGAGAGAGAGAGACAGAGAAAGAGAATCAACCCCATTAGGCTTTTCATGTGGCTTTCATTGCTCTGACACTTCATTGTGTAGGTGGTGCTGGGGTTTGAACCGGCGTTCTTGCACAAGACAGGCAAGCGCCCTAACCATCCTCCAGCCTCCCCCACCTCCCTTCTTCTTTTTTTTTTTTAAGAGAAAATCAATTTTATTTATTATCCATCTGGCCTTTGTTTCTCTGACACTTAGTTGTGTATGTGGTGCTTGGGTTTGAACCCAGGTCCTCACACATGCCAGGCAAACTCTCCAATCACTGAGCCACCACTCTAGCCCTGAGAGCAATTTATCTCAATCTG
>PVKS010025832.1:0-17777 GCA_004027875.1 Aplodontia rufa | reverse complement strand
TCCTCTTGGGTCAAGAGGCGTTTTGCAGACCTTGAACAAGGTTACAACTAGAACCAAGCCTATGTTTGGTAACTGAAGAGATCTGGAGAGGATGGGGGCTGGAAGGGGGAAGTGGGTGAGGGAAGGCAGGGAGATAGGACTGATTCAACAAAAAATTTACATAAGCTTGACCTTGTCCATGGCTGCTGTTTTTCTGAACTTGAATGTCTCCTTCTCTGGCTTTAGAGGGCTCTTTGCCTGGAAAATGCTTTCTCTAGCTGCCCACACAGGGAATAAGTCCCATCATAGCTACTGGAACTCTTTATCCCTATGTCATTAATGACCAGGGCAAGACCTGGCACAGAGGAGGTGCTCAGTGTTCCACCTGTGTTTGTGGAAAATACAAATGAACGATTGAGTGAATGAAGCAGGGACAACCCATCAGGGTTGATTCACATATATGGCTCTATTGGATTAGCAGATGGCTCCTTTAAGAAATCGTTAAGAAACTGCTTTGAGACCTCTGAGCAGAATGGTGAACAGAAGTGGAAATGATAGCTGCTCTGGTTTAGGTCCCTCGCTCCCCCGCCACCAACTCCTGCCCTGCCAAACCCACTAAGAGACTTCAAGCAATTCTCCCTTAGTCTCCTTTCCTCATCTGTAGGTGGGGAGAGCACTGTCCAGGTCACAGGATTATTGTGAGGATTACTATGAGGGTGAACATAGACCTGGCAGGTGAGGGTTCGAGACTTTTTAGTGAACTTCTTGATTGCATCATCCAAGGTATTAGCAACTCCTCCTGTTAATCAGGCATTTGATTATTCCACCCAGGATTAATAAGAAGAGCATTAAGTGATAAAGTTCTTTTTACTACTAGAAAAGTTTGTCTAGAAGACATTAAAAAACCAAACTAATAAAAAACACTAGAATAAGAGAATTGTGTGAGGTAACTGTATAGAAGATAAACATAAAATTTTTTAAATTTAATTTTTGGTACTGGGAATTCAACCAGATCCCCAGCACCCTCCACTTTTTTACAGCATTTTCCAAGCATGCATGGGGATGCGGGTTTGAACCCCAGCACCATGTACACAAAAAAGTGTCAGAGCAACAAAAGCCACATGAAAAACTAAATAAAATTGATTCTCTCTCTCTCTCTCTCTGTCCCTCTCTCTTAAAAAAAAAAAGAGAAAGAAACTCAATGAGTTAAAGAGAGAGAGGAGAGCATGCAAGAAAGAATCAACTTTATTTAGTTTTTTCTTTGGCCTTTGTTTCTCTGACACTTAATTGTGTAAGTGGTGCTGGGGTTAGTGCATGCCAGGCAAGCACTCCAACCTCTGAGCCACCACTCCAGCCCCTCTCCAACCCTTTTTTAAAATTTTGTTTTGAGATACTCTTGCTGAGTTTCCCAGGCTGGCTTCAATTTTGCAATCTTCCTGCCTCAGCCTCCCTAGTAGCTGGGATTGCAAATGTGGACCATTGCAACCAGCAAATGAAAAAACAAAAAACAAAGAAAAAAACTCTTTCTTTTTTTTTTCTTTTTCCTTTTTTGGTTTCAGTGATTGAACTCAGGAGCACTTAACCACTGAGCCATATCCCCAGCCTTCACAGCTACTTGCTAAATTGCTTAGGGCCTTGCCAAGTTGCTGAGGCTGGCTTTGAACTTGGGATCGATCCTCCTGCCTCAGGCTCCCAAGCCTCTGGGATTATAGGCTTGCGCCACTGTAGCAGTCTCCTTTTTTTAATTAAAGAAGACTTTATATTGAAGTATAGTAATCCCCCTCATCCATAGGGTCCATACGTTCCAAACCTCCAAGTGGATGCCTAAAGTCACTGATAGTGCCAACTGCCATATATATATATATATATATATATATATATATATATATATATACATTTTATGTTTTCTGCTATACATACACCTATGATATAGTTTAACTTATTAATTAGGCACAGTAAGAGATTAACAAAAGTAACTAATAAGGTAGAATGATACTTGGGCTGAGTGGTGGCTCCGCAGCTACGATGCTTGCCTGGCGTGCATGAGGATGCACGTTCAAACCCCAGCACCATGTGCACAACAAAGTGTAGCAGCAACAAAGGCCACATGAGAAACTAAATAAAATTGATCCTCGCTTTCTCATTGTCCTCTCTTTAAAAAAAAAAAAGAATGATACATAGGAATAGGGTACTACAAGAAATAGACTGAAATGCTTAATTAGTGATTGCAGATGAGTTGCAGAGGCAAGGACTCAGACACTACAAATTAAAAAAGCTTGTGATTCTTTTTTTTTTTTTAAGAGGGAGGGACAGTAAGAGAGAGAGAATCAATTTTATGTAGTTTTTCATGTGGTTTCTGTTGCTCTGACACTTAGTTGTGTATGTGGTGCTGGGGTTTGAACCCACGTCCTCATGTATGCCAGGCAAGTGCTGTAACTGCTGAGCCACCACTCCAGCCCCAAAGCTTGTGATTTTTGTTACACAGTAGTCAAACACTTAATTAAAACTTTGCATTTAATTATCATTATGGACCCAAAAGCTCATGTTTTGAAGGTTTGGTCCCTAATGCAGCAGCATTCAGAGATGGGGTTTGGGGAAGTGATTGGACATGAGGGTTCTAACCTCATCAGTGGATTAGTCCTTTGATGTACATAACTGAATGAACTACTGGGGGGAGGTGGAGGCCATAGGAGGTAGGACTTAGTTGGAGGGAGGGAGTCCTTGGGGTGTGCCCTTGGGAACTATGTCTTCTCCCCAGCCCCTTCCTTTCTGTTTCTGTTTCCCAGATGCCATGAGTGGAGTGACCTTCCTCTGCCACACCCTCTGCCATGATGCTCTGCCTCATCATGGGCCCAAAGCAACGGAGCCAGCCAACCACGGACTGCAACCTCTGAAAACGGTGAGTTAAAATAAAGCCTTCCTCCTTTAAGTTGTTTCTCTCAGGTATTTTGGTCACGGTGACAAAAAGCTAACACTCTTACCTCTTCTTGTGTGGCAAACCTCCAAACTTAATGGTTTAAAACAACAAGCATTTTATACCTCTCACCATTCTGCAGGTGCACTGTGACCAGATGGGTAGTTTTTCTGGGTTTCATAGGTCTTTCACGATGTTGCAGTCAGATGGTGGCTGGGTAAGTCCAGGATGGCTTCACTCATATGTGTGGTGCCTTGGTGGGATTGCAGAAGGCTGTAACCTCTCTTTCCATGTGGCCTAGCTCGGGCTTCTTTACATAGTGACTGGATCCTAAGAATACAAAAGTAGAAACTGCCAGGACTTCCTAAAGGCTTAGGTCCAGAACTGGCAAGTGTCATTTCTTCTACATGCAGCTGGTTAAAGTGAGTTTCAGGGCCGGTCAGGTGAGATGGCACATACCTGTAATCCCAATGATTTATGAGTCTGAGGCAGGAGGATCACAAGTTCAAGGCCAGCCTGTCTCAAAATAAAAATTGAAAAACAGAAAAGAAAAAAGGGCTTGGGATGTAGCTCAGTGGTAGAGTGCTCCCAAGTTCAATCCTCAGTACCACTAATAAATACATAAATAAGTAAAAAACAGTCGCAGGGTCAACCCATATTTAATGGGAGGTACCACACAAGGTTGGGAATATTGCGACACTAGCTACCGCACCTTGGAAGACAAATCATGGGCCCACTGAGGTTGTCGCAATGCAATATAGCGATGTAGAAATGGCAAGAAAGCTGGATATGGATATGGTGGTGCATATAATCCTGGCTGCTCATGAAGCTAAGACAAGAGCATCTGAAGGTCAAAGCCAGCTTCAGTAACAGCAAGGCCCTGAGTAACTTAGTGAGAACTTGTCTCAAAATAAAAGAATAAATAGGGTTGGAGATATGGCTCAGTGGTGAAGCACCACAGGGTTCAATCCCTGGTACTAAAACAAACAAACAAAGGAAAAATAAATGGCAAGAAAATATAGAATGTTCTTGTTTTCTGGCTTATGCTCTTTAGCGAAGTTCTACAAGAAAGAAAGAGAAAAATCAAGCTGGAGCTAAGGGAGGAATTCTCTGCTATAACCTATAATCTGGGATGACAGAGTATCCTATAATTTTGAATTTTACAGAGTTGAAAAAGCCATTGATTCTGCACTGAGGCAGTTATGAGTGGTAACTACAAAGTGGCAGCCTTAGCAGGACTTAAAAACTAGTGCCCTCTTTAGAAAAGCTGTGAGCCTGTTGCTACAGAAGGAACTAAGCTTGTGTTTCGGATGGTCTGAAGAAAGTCATCATTAAGTTGGTAGAAAGGCTTATAAGTGAAAGATCAGAGTTTCAGGCTTGAATACCACGAGTAGATAAAATTTTTAGCTGTGGTGACTTATTGGAACTGATCAGAACGGAATAGATCAAAGGTCTACTAAATTTTTAAAGGGAATTGTGCTATCAATGAAATCCCAAATCCTGGCTGCAAGGGCCTGTGACTTCTCAACACTCAAAACACTCTTTGGGCCCTTGAACCTGCACCAGGAAGAAGTGAACTTGAATGATTGTGACTTTCCCAAGAAGGGCATACTCTCTTTCTTTGTTTTTTTTAAGAGAGAAGGACAGTGAGAGAGAGAGACAGAGACAGAGACAGAGAGAATCAATTTTTATTGAGTTTTTCACATGGCTTTCATTGCTCTGACACTTAGTTGTGTACGTGGGTGCTGGGGTTTGAACCCACGTACTTGTGCATGTCAGGCAAGCGCCGTAACTGCAAAGCCACTGCTCCAGCCCCAGCATACTCTCTTTCATTCTTCAGGCATACAGCCATTCAGCCTCGAGCTTGTATGCTGCTTCTCAGCAATGTGCCTGACCAAGGAATTCAGCGAGGACCCTTGACCTATTCATGAGTTTGACCAAACCTTACTGGGTGCTTCCATGTGCCAGGTACAAGGTTTGTGCTAGGAATTCAATTGTGAAGGGAAGAGAGGCTCTAGCCAAGGAGCCCCCCAGAAGCAAAGAGGTCATATTATTATATAATTCTTGTTTGATTGAGCTGGTACTAACTGAGCCTTCAGAAGACACTAAGATGAGACCCTGTCTCAAAATAAAATTTAAGCATACCTGTGAACCCAGCAATTCAGGAGGCTGAGGCAGGAGATCATAAGTTCCAAAGCCAGCCCAGGTAGCTCATGGAGACTCCTGCAGTTGTTTGCCCACATTCATAATTGAAGGAAATTATCATTCATTCATTAATGATTGATGAATATAAAGATATAATTTTTCCCATCCATGTTCACAGATCTTATGAATTTATAGGGGTCTATGGACCCCAGATTAAAATAGAGTTAGCACTTTTAAGTACAACAGCATCTGCTCCATCTACTGCAATGATCCTAGATTGTCAGCATCCCAACTACCTGCAAACCAACATATTCCGATGTATCTCTCTGAATACACCTCAAGGGCTGTCATCCCAGGAGGTCCTCCCTGGACCCTAAGACTGAGCTGTAAGCTCCCAGAGGTTTCCCATAGTTCAAGCCTTCCTTCTACTATATTACAGAGTAAAGTAGCTGTCCATGCTCTCTTTAATCTTCATTCAGCCCACATGTATTTATTGAGCTTCTATTATGGACTAGACATTGTATCAGATACAAGGAATCCATCAATGAAAAGACAAAGTCTTTACATGCTGGAAGAAGGAGAGAGGAAAAATATAAGAAAACAAATTCATAAGCAAGATAAGGTAATAAAGGTCCAAAAAAATAAATAACATGTTGTGTTGCTCAAAATGAGGGAATTGTTGGCACGGGGAATCCTGGTAAGGGAAGCCCTTTTGGAAGCTATTGCATGAAGCAGGGAATGGGGAAAGGAGTCAAATTGCAAAAGGAAGAGAAGCCCACTTTGAAGAAACTGCGAAGCAAAGACCCTGTGGCAGAGAAGAGCCTGGCTTATTTGACAGTGAAGAGGCTGTGCCTTAGTGAACAGAGAAGAGGAGAGTGGTAGATTTGAGATTGTTCAGGAGCAAACATATTGAGTGGAATGGAAATCTTTGGAAAGTTTTCAACAAAAGCATACATTATGTGATTTCTGCTTTTAAAAGCTCACTTTGGGATTGGGGATGTAGCTCAGTAGTACAGTGCTTGCCTCATATATAGCCGGGACTTGGGTTCACTCCCCAGCACCATAATAATAATAAAAAATTAATAAAATTTCTCTCTACCTATTAGGTGGAGAATAGCTTTAAGTGAGACAAGAGAGGAAGGAGGGAGACTAGTTAGGAAGGCAGCAGATGGAATGATTTGGAAGGGGAGGTGGCAAGAGAGACGGTGAGAAGTGGGTGGATTTTGTGTTCAATAATCCCAGGTTTTTGGCTTGAAGTATAGCTGTGTGTGTGTGTGTGTGTGTGTGTGTGTGTGTGTTTATGTTTAAATATGTACAAAATATTTTAGAAGGATATATTTTAAAAAACGCCATGAGAAGCATAGAAGTTTGCAAAAGATAGCCTAAAATTCCTCCCAATTTCTATAATCATGGTCTTTGGCAAGGTGACTTTGCCACGACTCCTTCATTCAAGACGTGGAGTCTTTTTTCTGACACCCTCAAGTCTGACTGGCCAGAAGACTTGTTCCCACCAATAGGAGGCACCCGAAGTGATGCTAGAGTTCTGGTCAAGGCATAAAGAGGCCTTGCAGCTTCCACCCATTCCCTCTTGCTGACCCCAGCCCCCTTACCATTATTATTATTATTATTATTATTATTATTATTTTGGTACCAGGGATTGAACCCAGGGGTACTTAACCACTGAGTCATATCCCTAGCCCTTTTAATTTTTTATTTCGAGACAAAGTCTAAGTTGCTGAGGCTGGCTTTCAACTCAGGCTCCTGAGTCACTGGGATTATAGGCATGTGCCACTGTGCCCAGCACCATTAATTTTTACAATTTTTTTTCTTGAAGCAACACATACCTATATGGGTTAAGGATGTAGCCTGGTGGTGGGACTCATGCTAACATGCATGAAGCTCTGGATCCATCCCCAGAGGCACAACAACATCAAACCCTATAGAAAAATACATAAATCGGAAGGCAGCTATGCTCACCACTATACCACCAACGCAGAAAAATACATAAATCATTACAGTACAATTTTCACAAAGGGAATACATGCTTTATTAGCGCTCAGATCAAGAATTTCCACCACCAGCAACTGTCATACCCCCTCCTAGGAGTACATAAATATGTGTATATTCCTTTACATATACACATTTGTGTTGTTTTTTTATTTACATCTATGATATTAACGAAAAGTAGATTCATTGTATCCCCACTAAAAACCTTTGAATAAGTATGTTAAAAATGCCTTTTTATATAGGACCAAGAAAGAGAGGCAAAGGAACTGGGGAACGGGAGGAGGAAGGCAGGGGACATCCTGGGGAGGTATTGACCAAAGTGTATCGCTGTATTGTGTGCATCTATAAATATGTGACAACAAATCCCATCATTATGTACAACTACAATGCACCAATAAAAAAAAAGAAAAAATGCCATTTTAGAAGCACACCACGCGGGCTGGAGCGGTGGCTCAGTGGTTTCGGCGCTTGCCTTGCAAGCATGAGGACCCGGGTTCAAACCCCAGCACCACGTACACAACTGAGTGTTGGAGCAACTAAGGCCATGTGAAAAACTAAATAAAGTTGTTTCTCTCTTTCTCTCTCACTCTCACTGTCCCTCTTTCTTTAAAAAAAAAAAAAAAAAAAAAAAAAGAAGCACACCACGTTATCTGCCTTCACCCACAGATCTCCATCTGGCCCTTCCGCTTGAACAGAATAAAAATACCTAGAGTGGTGCCTGGTTGGAGCCAAATCCCTGCCGTTGGTAAGAGGGTTGCTGCCCTCTTGTGACCACATTTGGTTGCTGCACTCAAGCTAGGCACCCTGGCTGGGGAAGGCAGAACTTTCCAAAGCTTTAGCCAAGGTGAGGTACTAGATAAACAGGGCTCTGTGCTGGGCTGGCATTTTAGAGTGGCTCTTCTGGTTGAGATGACCTGACAATCCCCAGCTTGGGTAGCACCTATCAAGTTACCCCAGTGGTGGGAAGATGATTTCCACCATCAGCCTTTGCCTCCGTAGAGAGAAGAGGAGCAACTGAAGGGTCCTCTGAAGCCAATGGAGTCTGGCTTTAGCAATCTCAAAACATAGTATTCGGGAGGACCCTGGGCATGCTTATATGACTGATGTCCTCAAGTTCAGCTTCTCAGGAGCTGTTCCATCTTTTTAGATGTTGTGGAAAGTGTCATATGCGGTAAGTGTTAATAAAAGCCAGGGCAAGCTAGGTGCTGTGGTGCACACCTGTAATCCCAGAGGCTTGGGAGGCTGAGGTAGGAGGATCACAAATTCAAAGCCAGTCTCAGGCACTTAGTGAGGCCCTAAGCAACTTAATGAGACCTTGTCTCAAAATAAAAAATAAAAAAGGGATGGGGATGCGGCTCAATGATTAAGTGCTTCTGGGTTCAGTCCCTGGTTAAAAATAATAATAATAATAATAATAATAATAATAAATACATAAATAAAAAATAAAATTAAATTTAAAAATAAAAGCCCAGGAAGATGGCTGGAAGATATTCTGGAAGTATATGGACCACCAGTGTGAGCAGGCAGACAGAAAGACAGTAGTGAACATGTACTGAGTGGGGTGGAAACTCTTGGTGAGTTTGATGTGTTGCAATTTATATATTTTTTAAATTCATTTTAGGGGGCTGGAATGGTGGCTCGGTGGTTACAGCGCTTGCCTGGCATGCACAAGAATGCTGGTTCAAACCCCAGCACCACAATGAAGTGTCAGAGCAATGAGGGCCATATGAAAAAAAAACTAAAATAAAAACTGGTTCTCTCTCTCTTTCTCTCTCTCTCTCTCTTTCTGTCCCTCTCTCTTAAAAAAAAACTCACTAGAGGAGGTGGGTAGGACAGGGGATTTCTTGAGAGAAGACAAGATGGATTAAGCTATGAAACTGGGACGTACTGGGGACTTCTGCAGAAGATAGCACTGCTAGGGCTGCAGACTTTCCCCCACCACTTCTCACACCTAGAGTCAGACTCTGAGGGCAGAGTCTGGTTTGAACCAGAGCCAGCCTCGATGAGCAGATATTGACAAAGATCAGCTCTAGTTTATGTCTATTCTATCATCTCTGTCTCAAGGTTTTCTCTTTTCTTTCTTTTTTTTTTTTTTGTTAAGAGAAGGACAGAGAGAGAGAGAGAGAGAGAGAGTGAGAATCAAGAGAGAATCAATTTTTACTGAGTTTTCCACATGGCCTTGACACTTAGTTGTGTACATGGGTGCTGGGGTTTGAACCCGTGCACTTGCGCATGCCGGGCAAGCACGACAACCACCGAGCCACCACTCCAGCCCCTTGGTTTTCTCTTTTCTTAACATTTCATCTTGTACACCACTATCCCTGGCATGGTGCGTACATGTAAAAGGAGGTAGAATAAGGAGAAATGTCCAAGCAGAGAAGTAGGACACAAACAATCCTTGAAACTCACATTACCCCTCTGTGCTGTGGCCAGGGTCCCAGGAAAAAAAAAGGACCCTGCTCCCTGAAATGGGGAAGGAACATATTTTGCTGACATGAATACTAGAAAAAGGAACTTTTAAATAGGGTGGGCGGGGAGAGGGAAGTGCTTGGTAACAATACCATGTTGAAAGCTCTCCTATAGAGGAAGTAACTTTGTTAGAAATGGGGAGCCCCTGGGACTCTGTGATGACAACTTCAGCCAAATATTTAAAGAAAGAGGGACAGTGAGAGAGAGAGAGAGAGAGAGAAGCAATTTTTATTTAGTTTTTTGTATTAGTTTCATCGCTCTAACACTTGGTTGTGTGCATAGTGCTGGGGTGCAAACCCACGTTCTTGTCCATACCAGGCAAACGCTGTACCTGCTGAGCCACTGCTCCAGCCCTCAGCCAAATCTGTCATTAGATTAATGTGGACATGCTGAGCTAGCAGTCTGGGGAGATGAAATGGACCCTCAAAACAATCCGGATATGTCCATGTTTTTTGATACTGTAAAAAAGAATTGTCAATTAAGATATTTTTGATTGTAACTGAGTCTTCTTAATCAAAAGTAACTGGAGTCATTGAACCTTCATTCCTCATCAGCACAGTCTTCTTTGAATTGGCTCAGTGGCTCAATCTATCACCCATAGCCTTCTCTTCTCTCTCCTCAGCCACCCTCCTCGGGTAACCTCTTCCCTCAAGGTTGCAAGACGACTGCCCCAGATCCGAATATCACATCATCGTACAACATTGTCCATAAAAGGATGATAAAATTCAGCACCCTTTTATGCTCAAAACTCTAGAGAAGGGCTGGAGCAGTGACTCAGTGGTTAAGGTGCTTGCCTCGCATGCACAAATACACAAGTTCAAACCCCAGCACCACATACACAGCAAAGTGTCTGAGGAATGAAAGTCACATGAAAAACTAAATAAAATTGCTTCTCTCTCTCTCTCTCTCTCTCTCTCTCTCCCCTCTTTCTTTAAAAAGAAACAACTCTAGAGAAGATATGGATCAAAGGAACTTATCTAAACTACATAAAGGCTATATGTGCCAAACCCTCGACTAGTATAATACTAAAAGGAGAAAGCCTGAAAGCATTTCCACTAAACTCAGGAACAAGACAAGGCTGTCTGCTCTCACCACTTTCATTCAATATAGTTCTTGAGACTAATTGGAGCAATCAGGCAAGAGAAGGAAATCAAAGGGATAAAAACAGGAAGAGAAGACAAACTCTCCCTTTTTGCTGACGATATGATACTTTATTTGGAAGATCCAAAAAACTCCACCAGAAAACTGCTTGAACTTATAAACAGATTTAGCAAAGTGGCAGGCTACAAGAGCTATACTCATGAATCAATAGCTTTCCTATACACTAACAATAATAGGGCAGAAGAAGAAATCAGGAAATCAGTCCCATTCACAATATCCTCAAAAAGAATAAGATACTTGGGAATTAATCTGACAAGAGAAGTCAAAGACCTCTACAACAAAAATTATTGTACACTAAAGAATATAATCCAAGATGATCTGAGAAGATGGAAAGATGTTCCATGCTCTTGGTTGGGTAGAATTAATATAATGAATATAGGCATTCTGCCAAAAGCTTTATATAGATTCAATGCAATCCCCATCAAGATACCAATATCATTCTTTACAGTTATGGAAAAAGCAATTCTCAAATTCATTTGGAACAATAAGAAACCCCAAACAGCCAAAACATTACTAAGCAAGAAAGATGAAACAGGTGGTTTTGCTATACCAGATCTAAAACTATACTATTGAGCTGTAGTAACAAAAACAGCATGGTACTGGTATCAAAATAGGAATGAAGACAAATAAAATAGAAGACCCTAAAACAAACCCACAAGTATTTAAACATCTGATCTTTCACAAAGGGGGACAAAATATAACATGGAGGAGAAATAGCCTATTTAACAAATGGTGCTGGACAAACTGGACAGCCACTTGCAGAAAGTTGAAATTAGACCCCTTTTACGTTGCACAAAAATCAAATCAAAATGGATCTAGGAATTAAACCAACTACCATGCAACTGCTGGAAGAAAAGTTAGGACCTACACTCCAGCATTTGAGAGGAGACAAAGACTTTCTCAACATGTTTCCTAAAGTGAAAGAAGTAAAGCTAAAAATCAGGGAATGGGATGTCATAAAGCTAAAATGCTTTTGCTAAGGAATTGATCAAAATTGCAAGGGACTTCCTACAGAATGGGAGAGAACCATGGGCTATCATTCTTCTGACAGGGGACTAATATCCTGAATTTATGAAATCCTAAAAACATCTCAACCTCAAAAATATGAACAACCCAACCAATAAATGAGCCAAAGAGCTAAATAGAAACTTCTCAACACAGGACACTGAGCAAGCAAATGAATACATGAGAAAGTGCTCTAAATCACTAGTAATCAGAGAAATGCAAATCAAAACTACCTTAAGATTTCACCTCACACCAGTCAGATTGGCAAAAATGATGAGTATAGACAATAATAGATGCTGGAGGGGTTTAGGAGAGACAGGAACAGTAGCACACTGTTGGTGGAACTGTAAACTGGCACAGCCCCTCTGGAAAGCAGTGTGGAGAATCCTCAAAAAATTAAGGATGAACCCACCATATGATCCAGCTATTCCTCTCCTGGGTATTTTTCCACGGGATTTACAATCAGCACATTACAGCAACACGCAAAATCTTTTTTTATAGCAGCTCAATTTACAAAAGTTAAATTATGGAACCAACCTAGATGCCCCTCACTGGATGAATGGATCCAAAAACTGTGATATATGTATATACCATGGAGTTCTACTCAGCAATTAGAAACCATGAAATTGCAGCCTTTGAAGGTAAATGGATGACGATGGAAGAAATCATGTTGAGTGGAGTTAGCCAAACCAAGAGGGTCAAGTCTAACGTCTTCACTCACCTGTGGAGGCTGGAGCTAAACCCAGGCCTGTGTGAAACACATTCAATCTCATGTATTAGACCCAGCAAGGAGTAGCAACACATAATCTAGGGAAATCAAAGGTATGTATGGGGAAGGACTGGGGAGGGACTTGGTGGGAGATGGCGGGGGAGGGAGTATAGGGAAGGATCTAGGGGGTTAATCTGATTTTAAAATACATACATATCATATTGTTACTTTGGATGCATTTTTTTTTTAAAGAGAGAAGGACAGTGAGAGAGACAGAGAAAGAGAAAAACAACTTTATTTAGTTTTTCACATGGCCTTAGTTGCTCCAACACTCAGTTGTGTACGTGGTGCTGGGGTTTGAACCCGGGTCCTCATGCTTGCCAGGCAAGCGTCAAAACT
Organism: Aplodontia rufa; assembly: GCA_004027875.1. Classification (NCBI taxonomy): domain Eukaryota; kingdom Metazoa; phylum Chordata; class Mammalia; order Rodentia; family Aplodontiidae; genus Aplodontia; species Aplodontia rufa. The sequence continues at coordinate 4,989 of PVKS010025832.1, read as the reverse complement.
GCTGAGTCACCGCTCCAGCCCTTGGATGCATTTTTGATTGTACAACAACTAAATTTCTTAAAAAACAAAACAAAATTAAAAAAAAAAAAAAAACAAACATTGTCCAAAATCTGGAAGGAAATGTCAAGAGAGCCTCCTCTCGTCTTTTCTCTTTTTTCCTTTTTTCTCAGATAGGGAAATCTTTCTCAAAATCATGTTCCCCTGGCATACTTGCCCTTTCAGCTCCTTGAGCAGAACTGGTACACACAGGCTCCATGAAATGAACCACAGAGGAAGGGGACCATTACCAGGTTGATTTGGACCAATGACTCGTACTGTCAACGAGGAAGAAGGTGGATGGCTGTTGGTAAATGACTTATAGTGTCTGCCATAATATTTCTTGTTCTTTTTTTCAGATTACAAAAGTCATATATGTTCATTATAGAATATTTGGAAAATCCAGGAAAGGATGAAGAGGAATACGATTTCCTAATATTCAACTACTTAGATCCAAGCATTGTCTTATCCTTCTTGCATTGATTTTTTCATCTTTGTATGGCATCCTCCCCAAGCCCCTCCACCCTCCGTTGTGCACCAACCCTTGAAATCTGTCCACCCACTCTCAAACCACCTTTATTCAGCACATAAAATTTGGTTGTTGTCAGGCATAGTGGTGCATGCCTGAAATCTCAGCACGAAGGATGTTGACAGAGGATTGCAAGATTGAGGAGAGCATGGGCGACTTACCAAGACCCTGTGTCAAAATAAATAATGAGAAAAGGTTGGTGGTGTATCTCAGGGGCAGAGCATTTACCTAGCGTATGTGAGACTCTAGGTTCAATCCCAAGTACCACTAAAAAAAAAAAAAAAATGGGTTGTAGGCCATGGTCCCAAATTCTTCCCTTTCATTTTTATTATTACTATTATTATTTTACCATGGAAAAATTAACAAATAACAGTTTGTACAATGGATGTATACAATTTACAGAGTAATGCTGTAACTGCAAAAAATAAGATCCAGATAAATAAATAAAATGTGTGGTGACACATGCTTATAATCCCAACAACTCATGAGGCTGAGGCAAGAGGATTACAAACTGGAGGACAGCCTCCGAAACTTGGAAGACCCTGTATCAAAATGAAAAAATTTGGGGCTGGAGCAGTGGCTCAGCAGTTATGGTGTTTGCCTGGCATGCGCAAGTACATGGGTTCAAACCCCAGCACCCACGTACACAGCTAAGTGTCAGAGCAACGAAAGCCATGTGAAAAACTCAACAAAAATTCTCTCTATGTAAAAAAAAATTTAAAAAGAACTGGAGATGCCTAATATGTATGAAGCCCTGGGTTCAATCCCAAGTATCAAGAAAAAAAGGAAAAAAAAAAGGAAGGAAAGGGCTCAGTAGTTGGAGCATTTGCCTGGCATGTGCAAGGACCCAGGTTCAAACCCCAGTACCACATGCACAACTAAGTGTCAGAAAAACTAAAACCAGATAAAAAAATTAATAAAATTGATCCTCTCTCTCTCTGTCTCTCTTTCTCTTTGAAAAAAGAAAAGAAGGAGAAAGAGAAGGAAAAGAAGGATGATGTAATGAACACTTGTGAACTCAACACTGGCCTTGAAAACAGAGTAGTACGGATACTTGGAATTCCTGTGTGCCCTCCCTGATTACACCCACCCCTTCCTTGTATTTGTTGTTGCTTATTGTTTTAGTTAGTTTTTGCCAAATGTCTCACCTTAAAGTTCACTGAGCACTTACCTGCTTTCCTGGTCTGCAAGGTCTTGACTGGGCTTGGTGGGGCAGCTCCACCTCAGGTAGCAGGTTGGATGCAGGTCTGCTCCGCATGATTTAATTCTACTGAAATCAGGGTCTACCTGGGGTGTATTCTCAATGCAGCTCACTGGGGTGTGAGAGCCAAGTTAAACAGCACAAGTGCACTTAAGGCCGTTGCCTGTGTCATGTCTACAAACATTTCTCTGCAAAAGAAAATCATATGGCCAAAACCAACATTAATGTGGTAGGGAATTCACAGTGGACACAAATGTCTGCTAAACCATAATCTGGAATTTTGCAAAACTGCACACAGTAAATTTTGTTAAATTATTTTTCCCCCAGTACGGGGGTTAGAGCCCAAGGGTGCTCTAGTATTGAGATGCATCCTCAGCCCTTGCTATTTTTAATTTTAATTTTATTTATTTATTTTTATGGTGCTGGGGATCGAACCCAGGGCTTCATGCATGGAAGGCAAGCACTCTATCACTGAGCCACATCCCCAGCTCTATTTTCATTTCAAGACAAAGTCACAACAAGTTGCCCAGACTGGCTTTAAATTTGTTATTCTTTTTTTTATTTTTATTTATTTTTTATTTTTTTGGAGAGGAGAGAGAGAGAATCAATTTTCTTTAGTTTTTCATGTAGCTTTCATTATTCCAACACTTCATTGTATACGTGGTATGTGGTGCTGTGCTTTGAACCTGCATCCTAGAGCATGCCAGGCATGCGCCGTAACTGCTGAACCACCACTCCAGCTCCTGAACTTGTTATTCTCCTGCCTCAGCTTCCTGAGGAGCTGGGATGACAGGCAAGCACCATCACACTTGGTGAAATTTTGTAAATCTTTTTGACAAAATGTAGATAAGCAAAACATTTGGTTACTATCTCCATTTCTGTTTTCTCCTAAGCTTCAGTGAGACGGTCACAATATTTGGTCCACTCTTTTGTCCCTGAGGATGCTTTTGTTCTGTGTTTATGAACACACTTTCAGATGAAATTATATCATATTGATTGTTTTTTCACTGAGAATATTTATCAGAACAAATTCCATTAGGTCAGTTCAATACCTTTAATTTTTCTACATGACCTATTGAATCTATTTCCAACTTAACATTTGTACTTAAATCGAGCTGCATTTAACTTCATCTGAAAAGTAATTTTCCATATAAATGTTATAATGATGATTTGAGTCTTTGGTCTTAAAAATTCATATCACAATTTAATAATTTTAGTTCCACCTTTGTAAGTAACTTTTTGTGGTCATTTGTGTCTTCTATCAAGCCCACTTTTCCCAGGACACATTTTGTAGATCTACACACTTTGTCAAAATTTATTTGATTTTTCCATCAAAAAATTATTATTATTTTTTGTTTGTACCAGGGAGTAAACCCAGGGACACTTAAATGCTGGGCCACATTCCCAGCCTCTTTTTTTATATTTTATTTTGAGACAGGGTCTTGCTAAGTTGCTCAGGGCCTCACTAAATTGCTGACGCTGGCTTTGGAGGTGAACTTGTGATTCTTCTGTTTCAGCCTCTTGAGCCACTGGGATTACAGGTGTGTGCCACCACATCCAGCTTTTCCATCATTTTTTTTTTTTTTAAGAGAGCAGGAGAGGGCTGGAAGGGTGGCTCAGCAGTTGCAGTGCCTGCCTGGCATGCACAAGGACGACAGTTCAAACCCCTGCACCACATACACACAAAATAGAAAGGGACGGGGCGGGGCAGGGAGAGAGAGAATCAGTTTTTATTCAGTTCCTCATGTGGTTTTCACTGCTCACTTAGTTGTATACGTGGTGCTGGGGTTTGAACTTGAGTACTCGAGCAAGCTGGGTAAGCGCTGTATCTGCCGAGTCACCGCTCCAGTCCCTCTCCATCAATTTTTAATCGATAAGTAATTTCACTATGTGCAATGAGCTGTTGTCAGTTTTTTTTTTTCTGTTGATGATGTAGTGAGAACGAATCTTTTTTTTTTTAAGAGAGAAGGACAGTGAGAGAGAGAGAGAATCAATTTTTATTGAGTTCTTCACATGGCCTTTGTTGCTCCAACACTTAGTTGTATACATGGGTCCTGGAGTTTGAACCCGTGTACTTGAGCATGCTGGGCAAGTGCCATAATTGCCGAGCCACTGCTCCAGCCCCCGTGAGAATGAATCTTATACCACAAATAAGATGGCAAAACAATGGCATATTACTTTATTTACCTTCTTTTTTGTGTGCATAATATTGGGATTCAAACCCAGGATCTTATTTAACATACTTGGCAAGTGCTCTACCTCTGAGCTACATCCCAAACCCACTCTACTCATTTTAAGTCAAATTAAGTCCAACTCATAAGTACATTCTAGACATTATTAGGGCTCCTTTCACTTCAGTGTTGTGCAAAGAAGTCCCCGCTCTTTTTTTTTTTTTTTTTTAAGAGAGCGGAACAGTGAGAAAGAAAGAGAGAGAGAGAAAGAATCAATTTTATTTAGTTTTTCATGTGCCTTTCGTTGCTCGGACTGGGCATGGTGGCGCGCAACTGTAATCCCAGTGACTCAGGAGGCTGAGGTTGGAGAGTCACAAGTTCAAAGCCAGTCTCAACAACTTAGTGAACGTGAACCCTTAAGCAACTTAGTGAGACCCGGTCTCAAAATAAAAAAATGAAAGAAAAAAAAAAGGAGGATTAGGGATATGGCCCAGTGGTTATGTGCGCCTGGGTTCAATTCTCAGTACTCAGAAACAAACCAAATATGCTTCAAGGAATAAATGATTAAATACTCGGGTACATCCATGTGATAGAATACTGTTTACTATTCAGCATCGAAAGGAATGAACTATTGACACATGTAAAAACTTGGAAGGATCTCAAAGGCATTATGCTTAGCAGAAAACATCAATCTCAAAAGGTTACATTTCTCTAAATGATAAAACTGGAGAGAGGAACATATTATTGGTTGCCATGGTACAAAGAGGGAGAGATGGTACAACAGAGTTCTTTTGTAGAGGAGAAACACATATACACCTTATTTTTGATGGTTCTGGGAATTGAACTTAAAGCCTCTTGCATGCTAGGCAAGAACCTCTACCATTTAGCTACATTCCTAGTTCTTTCTTAAAATTCTTATTTTTGAAACAGAGTCTCACTAAGTTTAGCTGGCTGCCCTCAAACTTGAAATCCTCCTGCCTTAGCCTCCTGAGGAGCTGAGATTACAAGCATGTGACCTTCCTGGCAGGTTGTGCTTCTTGAATGCGATGGTG
>PVKS010025831.1:0-29364 GCA_004027875.1 Aplodontia rufa | reverse complement strand
ATGAGTACTTTGGAAAATTTCATGAAAGTCAGCCTCTTTAAAATTTCCCATTTCATTCATAACTGTAAATGACGAGAAAAGAAATAACATTCTCTATGAATGCTGCCAATATATTTTAAGATCTGTATGGAAAATTAAACTGAAAATTTTTTTCCACTTAAATAGGGTCTTTTCCCTGTATTATTTATTGGTGCATTATAGTTGTACATAATGGTGGAATTTGCTGTTAGGTATTCATACATATGTAAATTATAAGCATATAATTTGGTCAAAATCATACCCCAATATTTTTTGCTTTCCTTCCACTTCTTCCTCTCCATGGTTCCTTTCCTCTACTCTGCTGATCTCTCTTCAGTTTTCATGAGATCTCTGCTTCACCTTTCTTTTCCTTTTTTCTCTGTAGCTTCCACATATGCAAGAAAATATACAACCCTTTACCACCTTGGTTTGGCTTCTTCCCCTTTAATGTTTTCAAGTTCCATCCATTTCCTACAAATGACATAATTTCATTTTTTATGACTGAATATTTATCTATTCATCTGTTGATGGACACCTAGGTTGGTTGCAGTATAAGCTGGAAATTCTAAACCTGGGTAGTTAAAGCTGTGTTTTATTCAAGAAACACAACTCAAAGGAACGGTCTTGGGCTAATATCAGAAGATTAGCAAAGTGATGTATATTTTATAATGTTAAAGATAAGTATAATATTTGATTCTTCACAGTAGCTCACATTTTTTAGATTAGTTATCAATCCTGATCTGCTCAAATAAGAAAGATTTTACCAACTTGATTCATATACAAAGGGATTCATAAAATATGGTAATTAGTGGTAAAGCAATTGTTTAGCTGAGTAGATTAGAATTAGACTCACTTTATTGGTCTGTCACCTGAAAAAAAAAGTGGGTGAACAGACACGTAGACATTTCTCTTTGACTTTTTTTTTTTACAGAGAGACAGACGGTGAGAGAATCAATTTTTATTGAGTTTTTCACATGACTTTCGTTGCTCTGACACTTAGTTGTGTACGTGGTGCTGGGATTTGAACCCGTATACTTGCGCATGCCAAGCAAGTGCCGTAACCACTGAGCCACTGCTCCAGCCCCTCCCTTTGTCTTTTTGGTGTGATTTGATTCCATAGTGCCAATACTAGGAATTTGAAATTTGGTGTCTGTAGTTGGATCAAAGCAGCTGCTGTGGCAAATACTACTACTGTTATTTATACTACTGATGATAATAATTCTAGGTTTTAGTATAAGCTAAGTATACTCAATCTGTTATGTTATAAAATAGTTAATTATATAAAATAGAAAAAAAATCAACTGAAAATAAATATTACCAAGAAAAATTTCTGTAAATCAAAGGGGAAAAACACGTAGGGAATTGAAATTGAACCTATGCTCCAGTGTATTTTTTCATTAAGAAGAACCCTATGACATGTCTGTATTCCTGGATGTAAATTTTATATAGAGAGAGCTATAATTTTATTAGATCCCTCCAAAGTTTTTTAGATTTGTCTTTTTGGTTATTATTAGTATTTATTAACTAGTAAAATGTAGATTAGCATATTAATATGTTAAAATGACCCACCTTCCTATTTGAAGTTTATAAAGGTAAAATGCACTTAATTTCTTGGCACACAGGGAATTCTGTTAAGTGTATGAGCTTTTTTGGTTCCATTTTATTCATTATGGTACCTGTTACAAGTGTAGAGGTAGAGGTGTAGCTCAGTGTTAGAGTTTGTGCTTAGTATGGGAGGGGCCCTAGCACTGAATAAGAAAAAAAGTGTACACTCTGAAGCCAGAATACATATTTACATTCCACTTCTTCTACATTCTAGTTGTATGACTTGGGTCAAGTTATGTCTCTGTACTTCAGTTCCCTTATCATAGGGGATATTAACATATTCTTCCATGCGTTATAAGGATTAAATTAGTATATGTAAAATGTAATAGTAATGGGTGGCACATAGAAAATGTATAAATGTTTGCATAATATTATATGAAAATTTCAATTAATCCATACCTTCGCCTATTATAAAGCATTGAATATTCATTGGTGCTATATCATACTGCATTTGGAAACACAGGTAGAGCTTATCTTTTTATTGTATAAAAAATGACATGATAGAAATGGAAGTAACAGTCAAACGGTTATTGTTTCTAAAAGCAGTATTCCAAAATGACATTTACTTACTTTTAGAGTAGTTTGCTGATTTAGGCAAAATTGAATGTTCTATAATCAATTATTTTTTTATCCTTTTGTTATTTTACAAAGAAAAATGTATTTGGGTCAGTGTGAAATATTTTAAATATTGTTATTTTTTATGTTGCTGATTTTAATACTTCATTTTTTCTAGTAGGAACTGTTTTCTTATTTCTTTTAAAACTGTATTTTGTTGAGACTTCTGATTGTTGAAAGAAACTAATGTATAAGAATATGCCTAACTCTAAATCTCAACTTAAGTAAGTGCTCTGTATTAAATATCGGGTTATCAGGAGTTTGTTATGTCAGCTTCTTTTAAAAAAAAAAAAAAGAGAAAAACAACAAAGTCCACACGCACCCAAAACTCCTTAATGGAATTAATAATAGCTTTGGTCGTCCAGGAGTAGAATGTTATTGCCAGCATGACAGTGGAGCTGCCGTAATCCAACTCCAGTTCCTGATTAATGAGGTTAGTGAATTGTTTTAATCTTCCCTACTTACGTTTCAAATGGGGATACATCTGATCTTTCAGATTTTTTGCATGCATTCACATATAGATATTTGAACAAAAGTAATTTGTCATAGGTCAAAGGTAACTATAATTCATTTTTAGCTATCATAGATAGTTACATAATATATTTCTCAAAACAGTTGTAAATACAATGGAATAAGGTAAAAAATTTTGATAGTAGATACTACATTTCAGTTTTGCTTTAGGTGTATTAGAAGTTATGTAACCTTCTATGTTAAATATTTTTAAAGTAGTAAGCCTGTTATAAGTAATAGAATTAGTGTGGCTGCTGTTTTGTTTTTGTTTTGTTTTTTGAGATGCTGGGGATTGAACCCAGGGCCTCAGACATACTAGGCAAGTATTCTATTGAGCAGCATCTCCAGCCTTAATGAATTGCTTTGAAATACAATCAGGAAACCAATTTTCATTTTAAAGTAGTTATTGCCTCAAATTGTACTGCTTATTAGTTGAAGTAACTGATAATTTTTTTATAAGTATAATATAGAGAAAGAGAATAAACAACATTTTATTATCACAGGAAACATTGTGCTTGCAGATTTTAAAAAAACATGAGCCCCTCTGAGAATAAATTTTTACTGCAAGTGACAGTAGACAAGGAAAGCTGGTCATAGGAAGAAGGAAGAGAAGTTGCTCCAAACAGGGCTCTGATTAATTAACTCTTTGGATATGAGGATAATTTGTTTTTGCCCCTAAAATCTTAAGATCCATGGAATAAATGTGTAATATATATGAGAGAAAATACATAGCTGAATACCTCAGGATTTTGATAAATATTCATATCAGGGTTTAAGAGAGTCATTATGAGATTAAAACTCCAAAGAATGTGAAAAATTCAGTGAAACTACACTCCTAATAATTTATTATTGTATAACTTTTTCAGGTTCAGAGTTATAAGTAAGAGGATGCCTTCTAGTAATAAGGAGAATGTGTGTACTTTACGTATTTTAGCTTTCCAGTTGACATTTGATAGTAATATGAGAATATGAGCTACACAATAGAGTAGCCCTCAGAATTTGAAGTTGGATAAAGGACTGGGAGAGACCATTTAATGTATATCTTAACAGCTTTTTTTCTTTTTTCTTAAGTGAGAGGGAGAGAGTGAGAGAGAATCAATTTTTTTATTATTTTTTAATCTGGCCTTTGTTTCTTTGACACTTAGTTGTGCATGTGGATCTTCAGTTTGAACTCTTGAGTGCTTGCAGATGCCAGGCAAGTGCTCCAGCCGTTTGTTGAGCCACCACTCCAGCCCTTTAACAGCTGTTTTAATCTTCCTGGATTAGATGAGAAACTCTTACTTTAATTGGAGTACATTTTAAGAATTCTCATAGTAACATAAAGGATTGGGTTTGTTAACTCTTTTGAAATTAATATAAAGGACATCTTTTATATTACAAGAAATATATTATAATTTATATATAAATATATTTCTATATTTAAATATATTAAAAGAAATATGTATAAAGGGTATTCTTTGAGAAAAAATATTTAAATGTCTTAATAAATCAACCTTAATCTAGAGATTGTTAATCTTACTCGCTCTTTACTATCACCTCTGGAGATTTTCTAAAATGTACCTGCATATGTCCTTACTTTGAAAATTTTGAGTTGCTGGGTCTGGGGTGAGACCCAGTCACCTGATGATCTCACATACTTCCTCATAAATAATGTATTTAATAGTTTCAGATGTTTTAACTTTCTAAAGATTTTTCAGCCACTCAGACATTGAAGTAGGTATGCTGAATGTTCTTTGTTTTTTATACCATTCTAGTAGAATTGTGATCTAATAAGGATTTGCCTTAACCCAAATGAATAAGGTTACTTCTCATCGTATCATGCTGTTATTGAAGGAAATATGTACTGTAGTTATCTGTTTTGATCTAATCTCAGTTTTAAATAGCTAAATCTTAACCATATTATCCTCCTGCATACTGCTATACTTTTTATAAGATATTGCATTATGCTTTAAGTTATTGAAGTTGAAACATTAAATTATATACATACACATATAGTATACTCTTACATGTGCTGTTCAGAATTTGGGTGAGGTTTAGGTTTCTTAGAAGTAAATCTGTTGGCAAATATTTTGAAATTTGCAAACAAGATTTTTTTTTGGCAACTGTTTGGTAGCATTAACATTTGTAAAGTGTATTTGTATAAAATATGCTTTATTTTTTAGGGAGCCCTTGTGAGTGCCTTGGCTGATGATACCTTACACTTATGGAATTTACGTCAAAAAAGGCCTGCTATACTACATTCACTTAAATTTTGCAGAGAAAGGTAAGGATTCTTTCATCCAGTGTGTAAGGTATTAGCAGTTCTGTTTTGATGCATTTTATTTGAATTGTATTCTTTGATTTTTTTATGATGGATTTTATGCATGATCTAAAAACTAATTTAAAAACTTAAAAGGATATATAGTAAAAGCAAGATTCCTTCCTTTCCAGACCGATATTCCTTCCCAGAAGCAAGCATATAAATTTCTTTTGTGTTCTCCTAAAAATGCTTTTATGTGTGTAAAAGCAAAAATCTAACTCTTTTTTTTGCATAAAAGGGAAGCCTTCTTATAATTTGTTTCATTTAAAATATATCTGATAGATCCTCTTATTAGCACATTTATATCTTTGTAGTCATTTTTATAACAATGTATTATTCTGCTGTACAGATAATCTATTCATTCTGTCTTTATCAGCAGAAATTAAGATCATTTCTATTCATTTTGTCTTATTGTGATGTTACGTAACATATATGTCTTTGTCCACATCTAACATTCTAGCAGAGTAGTTGTCTGTATGGATTTGCATCCTACCTCCAGGACATCCAGGTGATATCTTGAGACATTTTTGTTTGTCACAGGTTGGGGAAGGGGAAATGATGCTGTTAGCATCTAATGGTTAAAGACCAGGGATTCTGCTGTATTTGCTACAATGCACAGGGTAGCAGAGAATTATTTGGTTCAAAATATAAATAGCATTAAAATTAAGAAACCTTGGACTGTTAGCAAAATAATTTTATTTGGTTAGTGTAGTATGGTGCTGTTTGTTCGCTGGAGAGATTCTGTCCAGAGCTAGAATTGCAGCAAAAGAACGTCTCTGACTCCCTGTTTACCAATGACATGTCTACATTTTTCACTGGGCAAAGAAATGTTGAAGTATTTGGTCCAGGTTCACAAACATACTCACTTCAGGTTATCATGATACATTTTCACTGGGAAATGCTCAAACCTCAAGGAGACCCGAGTCAGGAGCTGACAGTGGTCAGAAACGGAGTACTTCCCAGTAATGTCTCTAAAGACGGCCTGCAAGGAAGTGTAGTAAATATGGCTGCGGAGTAGCAAAGCAGTCTTATAGGGTGCCTGTAGGCACATCTTGGCAAACAAAAGGTGCCTTTTTGTAAAGTATAGGAAGGTTACTCTTATTTTCAGTGGATGAAGCCTCACATTGTCCTCCACTTTCCTTCTTTGTTAGGGTGCTGTTAGCCATGGCAGAACTCTACAATTATATAATGGTTCTAAAAGTTACCAGTGACACAGGTATTGGATTTCCCAGTTTTGAGTTCTGTAATGTAGTCACCTTGCTGATCAGCAGAAGGTAGTTGGTCCTGTTCAAAGTTCTGCTCCCCTTTGGCCTTCATGAAAGTAGCAGTAAACAAGGAAGGAGTGGCAGGAGTAACAGGTTCTTGAAATGAGAAGAACAGGGTTCCCCAGAAAGCCAAAAAGGATATACAGAGTAAGTAAAAATCGGTGTATTAAGTCATTGAGATTGTGAGAATGTTGTCACAGCACTGCACAGAGTATGTCCTAACTTATAAGGAATATAGAGCACTTGTGTAAAAAATAAGATGGGCAGGGAATGACAGGATTCTCCCCTTCTTCACCCAGAGGTGAAAAATTGTGTGGCTACAAATTTGGTAGTGGTTGAACTAAACAATGCCAAAGAATGGGCCCTGGAACTTCATTGACAACCATGGTTTATTCTCAAGACTGATGATTTCTTCATGTGGCTGAAAGGATAAAGTTAGCATTCAGAGTAGTCTTGGTTTCTTCAGTACTTGGCTGCAGGTGGGAAGGGGAAGGTAGGCTTTTCCTCAGCTCTGCAAACCTGCACAGAGCTTCTCCTGAGCTCTGTGGCATTCAAGACTTTGAGTATGCCTCACAGTCTATACCCTGATGGGAGCCCTGTGTCAGCAGCTTTCCCCGGCCCATCCCTCATCTGCGGGGATCCATCTTACCTCTTTTATGCAAGTGCTTTATGTTCAGTGTTTATATTCCTTATCAGTTAGGACGTCGTCTGTGCAGTGCTGTGGCAACGTTCTCTATCTCAGTGACTTAAAACACTGACTTTACTCATTCTCTCTGTCCATTTTGGCTTTCTGGGAACGCTGCTGTCTGTGTTCTTGGATCCTAGCTGAGGAATAGTCAGTCTTTAAGACGTTGCCAGTCCCCATAGTGCACAGAATAAAAGAATGTGCTGAAGTACTTAGTGACTGTTAAAGTCTGTTCTGGGAGATGATCATCTTTTCCTCTCTCATTTCAAGGGCAAGAGCATACCACATGGCCATCCCTGATTTCAGCAATATACTAGGAAGAGAGAAGATTGGATTATTTTTTAGTGGTTCTAATGCCTGCCACACCGCTTACTTTTGTTGTTGACATAGGAGAACAGTAAATAATAACTTAGTTAGTTTCCTTTTATTCCAGAATGGATTTGGGCTTAGTTGAATTGCTTTGTTTCACTTTCGCCATATGCATTTTTAATTTTAAAATTAGGTAAGGTAGGAAAAATCTTATAAAATGTTATTTCATAAGGTTCTGCATAATTGTTAACATAAGTGTTTTAGTGTTTTACCCATTGTCTCTCTCTCTCTTTTTTTTTTTTTTTTTTTGGTACCTGGGATTGAACCCAGAGGGTCTTATCCACTGTGCCACATCCCCGGCCATTTTTTTTATTTTGAGACAGGGTCTCTTCCTAAGTCACTTAGGGCATCGTGAAGGTGCTGAGGCTGGCTTTGAACTTGCAGTCCTCTTCCCTCAGCCTCTTGAGCTACTGGGATTACAGGCATATATTACTACACCTGACTGTCTTATTTTCATATGTAGTCAGATTTTATTTTAGTAGAAATTTCTATAAATATGAGAGAAATTATATGTAGTGATTTAAATTGTATTTTTTCATGAGATGGATTTTTTAATTCCAGTTTCGATTTTTTTTAAATTGTGGTAAATTACACATCATATTTGCCATTCTAATTTTTAAGTATATAGTTCAGTAGTCTGAAGTATATTCACATTATTGTGCAACTCCATAATGTGGATGTATTTTTATATGATCTCATTTTTTATAGTTTTTTTTCTTTGTTTTAAAGAGAGAAGGACAGTGAGAGACAGAATCAATTTTTATTGATTTTTTTCACATGGTTTTCATTGCTCTGATACTTAGTTGTGTACATGGGTGCTGGGGTTTGAACCCATGTATTCGCACATGCTGGGTGAGCCCTGTAACCCCCGAGCCACTGCTCCAGTTTCCTTTTTATAGTATTTAAGGAAAAGTAGGAATTGTAGTCTCAAGTTTTGGTTCAGTTCTGTGGACTCAAGTAAGTTAACTGCTTTATGTGATGGTTTTCCAATTTCCAGAAAAATTGCTTCTAAGACTCATAATCTTTACTATTTTGTTTCTCTTACATGTTGGAACAATTGTATTCACTACTTCTTATTTACTCTGTAGATAATCATAGAGTGACTGTTACATGCAGTTTGATGCTGGCTGCTGAGCATATATTTGACAGTATAAACAAGACAAATGTGGGCCTTGCCCTCAGCATCTTAGTCAAAGCTAAGACAATTTGAGTTTCTTAAGATGCACAATAAAATGGCATTTATACATACTAAATAAATTATTGATTTCAGCTTCCCTAGAATGAATTTGATTTGAGGAATAACGGATTTAGGAATGCTCTCCTTGGTTAACAGCCAAGTAATTGTGCTCTGTTAACTGTCTACTAATTCTACCACAGTCTGGGTGACTTAAATAACAGAAATCTATTTCCCCACAGTTCTGGAAGTATCAGATTGATTTCTTTTGAGGCCTCTTGCCCTAGCTTATAGATAACGGCTGTCTTTTGCCTGTCTCCTTATATGGTGTTTTGTGTGTGTGTGTATCTCCCTGTGTCCGAGTCTCCCCTGGTCTCCCGTTTTTATGAGAACACCAGTCATACTGGATTTGGTCTCAACTAAATGACTTTATTTCATCTTAATTACCTCTTTAAAAGTGTTATCTCTAAATACTATAACATTCTTAGTTATTGGTTTAGGATTTTAGCATTTGAATTTGTGTGTATGTATGTTGCATATATATGCATAATTTAGTTCTAAAAGAGAAATAGGCTAACACCAACCAGGATACAAGGTGGGAACATTATTTAAAAATCTACAAATAAAAGAAAAAATAAACATATTTTGGAAGTTGACAAAAATAAAATTTAAATTTCCTCCTTAACATGTAGTTTTTTTTATGCCAATTGCTAGGTTCATTTCTTATTAGGGATCCACCTGTTATATAATTTTTAATCGTAAAAACTGATTTGCCAACAGTAGTACCTATAGCATCTAAATATCCTGTGGCCTGAAAGGGATTGGTATCAGCAGTATATCTTAGTGGAGAACGCTGGAGATCTGGCCTTTATTGCCCCATCTCCAGCGTAGATCATATTTTGTTCCCCCAAAAGATATGTTGAAATCTTTTACATCTGTGAACATGACTTTAATTGGAAATAAGGTTCTTGCAAATGTAATCAAGTTAATATGGGATTATTAAAGTGGACAGTAATCTGACTATGTTCTTATAACAAGAAAGGAAGACAATGAAGACACACACACACAGAACACCATGCGACCTCAGAGATAAAAGATTGGAGTAAATTATAAGCCACAGAAGTCCAGGGATAGCTGGCAAATTCAGAAGCTATAAAGAGGCATGTAGCAGATTCTCTCCTTGAACCTTTTCCTAGAAAGACAGTGGTTCTCCTGACATCTTGATTTCAGACATACAGATTATAGAACATTGAAAGAATGAATTTCTGTTGTTTTACTGCATTTGTGGTAATTTGTTATGGCTAACCCTAGGAAAATAATATATCTTCTTTCTTCTCCTTGCTTGATATTGGTGTACCTCCTTATTATGCCCTTTTGGATTTATATGTATACATGAGAAGTTGTATGATTTTGAAACTGAGAATTTGATAAATAAAATTATTTCTGGCAGTTGAAGTATCAGAATATGTTCCATTTGCTTGTTTTTTTTTCCCCCTCCTTTAAAGGACATTTAATTAGGGAGAAGAAAAGGATTGTTATTACAACTGTCTGCTGGTTTTTTTCATCACCATGAGTTAGTATGACCAATATTCTTAACCTTGTTAAATTTTTGCACAAGTTTTGACATAACAGTATAAAGCATTTTAAGACAGAGGGCTAGGTTATATATGTAGACTTTCCTATTTGGAACTTACTGTTGATAGCTCTTGATCATGTAGTTCTTTATTGTTGATGAGATCTTTTCACATAAATATTATTTATTCTCAGTGGTCATGAAAACTATCCCATTAAAATTTTACAGAATGGATTTTTCCCCCATAAGTTTCTTAATACACCCGAATATATAATTTTTAATATTGAAATTATGTATTTCTAAATTTCTAAAGACCTTTTTTCCTCATACTCTGATCTGCAGTTTATACAGGATTATTTAATTTGATGATGTATAATTATTTTAAAGTTTAGAGAATAAAGTATTCTTTGGAATATGCAATATTATGTTAAATATATTAATAATGAAAATTTCTTTATAACTTAAATATTAGTGGAGTAGCATGTTCAAATTCCTTTTTTTTAAGGTGTCAGGGATAGAACCCAGGGGTACTTAGCCACTAAGCCATATATCATCCCTAGACCTCTTTTTATTTTGAGACAGGGCATCACTTAAGTTGCGAAGGCTGACTTTGAACTTGCAGTCCTCCTGCCTCCGCCTCCCCAGCTACTGGGATTACAGGAGTGCACCACCGCACTGGGATGAGTCCTTTTAAGAAAACACAGCCTTTTGGCACATGAATTAATCCATACAGATAACCAAAACTGCAATGGGAGATTTGGTTTTCATGAAATACTTTAGGAACTGACTGAACTGTCTTTGCATCAGATTTTCTTAGTACCATAAATAAATTAATGTAGGAAAAAAACTCATTGGTCACATTATATTATTATCTTACTATAATATTACCTAAATACAGTGCTTTGCATATTTATAAAACCTATAATTTGCCCAGTATATACATGAACAGGGCAAAAATAAGATAGCTATAAAAGAGAATTTGGCCAAATACCAACCCTTAAAAAAAAAAAAATCTATGAAAGTCTTACCAAAATTTTGGATTAATTCACTGCAAATACTAAGCAAGCAGAAAATTAATCACAATATTGGAACAAATTAAAGACCTAAAATTACAATTTCTGTGTGATTGTATCATATTGTCAAAATACTTTTTGAAAGCATTTTAATGAAAAATGTATAATCATTAGATGTGAGAGTGGTTTGATGGGTTAAAATTAAAGAGTAGAACACAGGAATGAAATTATACTTAGGGTTGTTAGGAAGACAGAGGATTTACTAAACTTAGTCTAATTCTCATCCAAAAAGAGAATTAGTTATTAATATGGAAATGAAGACTCATTTAGGGAATTGTGCATATAAAGAGCCACTTATTCAGACAAAATTTAAAAAGGAGAAAGAAAAAATATTTTCTTAATGTTCAGAGGATAGACAGTTACCATTTGATGACCCTGAAACTGTAAAAAAATGGTCAAGAAGTATGAGATAACTTCCTAGAATAATTATTCATAATAACGAAGAAATTCAGACAAAGAAAAGAGAGGGGAGAAAGAGACTGGTCTAATTGCTCAAGGACTTTAAAATGTATTAAAGGTATAAAAGGATGCTATGGAAGAGGGGATATGTAACCAAAAGTAAATATACTAGTAATTAACTCTATTAATGTACAGAATAAGCCAAGTTCTATGAAAACAAAACCAAAAGAATGAATAAATGAAAAGTGTCTTATGTTTAAGGCAACAAGATTAGAAAATTGGTGACTAGGTAATGTTAGGGCATATACAGTTCTTCTAACTGTGCTAATTCATTATTAACCTAGATAAATCATGACTTAGATTGCTGAAGGGATTGACTCCTGTACCATTATTGGCTAGCATAGAAAAAGTATAAAATGGAAACAGTGCTTCAAATTTGAAAGTTAAAAAAAGTATATTTTAGAGGCTAAATTAAGTTTAGATCACCAAACATTAGGTACCTGCTGTATTCTAGGGATTGTGCTAAGAGTTTGGATAAGAAAAATGAAGAATTGCTTGAACAGCTTACATCAAATCAGAGATCCAGTTTGTCCAGCACCATTTGTTGAAAAGGCTGTCTCTCCTCCATGTAATATTTTGTCCCCCTTTGTCAAAAATCAGATGCTTAAAGACTGTGGGTTTGTTTCAAGGTCTTCTATTCAATCCCATTGGTCTTCCTTCCTATCTTGATACCAGTACCATTCTGTCTTTAGTACTACAGCTCTACAGTATAGTTTTAGCTCTGGTATAGGAAAACTGCCTGTTTCTTCTTTCTTGCTTATTAATGTTTTGACTATTCTGGGTTTCTTATTGTTCCAAATTAATTTGAGAATTGCCTTTTCTATATCTGTAAAGAATGACATTGGTATCTTAATGGGGGAGATCAATTCTCATGTTTTAAATCTGGATAAGGTGTAATGACATACACCCTAAAGCATTTGTAGAGATGTATGGGGAAGGGGGACAGGGATAAAGGTGGGTAATTGTGGTGGCTCTTGAGGGTAAATCTAATTTTCAGATTTTATATATATTATTTCGTTAGAAGCTTGTTTGATTGTTCAACAATTAAATTTCTTAAAAAAATAAATAAATCAGAGACCCAGACATATATTTACAATATGAATGAATGCTTAGAGGCTTATTGTAAAACATGATAAAATAATTAATCTTGTCTTTTCAGTTTTTTTTTTATAAGACAAGTCAGTCATCTGTAAAGTACCAACTAAAACTACAACCACAAATCAGAGTGACTACAATATTGGCTAGATTGTATAATGCAGCTGAAATTCTCATAACCTGAGAGGATTAAGTGTTAAAAAACTCAGGAAAATTTTTTAGCAGTATTCACAATTCTGTGACTCAGCAATTCCACTCTCTCACATAAATGTATTGTAGGCAGATTTCTAAGGTGCATCTCAGGGTACCTGCCTCTGGCATACACATGCCTACTCATAATTTAAACACTCCCTCGTCTAAAAGCATATTTGTGATATAAGTAAGTTCCCAAATTAGTTCACCTTAAGATAGGGAGATTATCTTCAGTAGGCCTGATTTAATCAGGTGATCCTTTAAAAAGTCTGGATTCTTCTTAGTAAAAGGTTCGGAGTGTGAGAAGGATTCAGTAGAAGCAAGCTTTTCCTTCACTGGCCTTGAAAAATGGAGGGAGGGTCACATAGAAAGGAATACAAACAAAATAGCGTCAGGAAGCTGAGAATGTTCTGGAATGAAAAAGATGGAAACTCAGTCCTGTAACTACAAAGCTGGATTTTATTAGCAGCCTGAATGAATTTGGGAACAGATTCTCAGTGCTTCCAGAAAGGAAGGAGTACAGGATTACAACTTGACTATACCTGGTTTAGCCTTGTAAGTCCTTGAACAGAGAACCTAGACATGCATTGTCTGGACATCTTACCAACAGAAACTGTGGGATAATACATGGATGTTATTTTAGGTCACTAAATTTGTGGTAATTTATTACACACAGGTAAAAATGAATACTGATTTTGGTATCTGGAAATGGGATATCATTGTAACAAATGTAGTCATGTGTTGGTTAATTACAAGGGTACGTCATGAAAAATGTTAGGTGATTTCATTCTTAGGTGAACGTCATAGAGTGTACTTAAACTAAGATGACATGAGACTATCTTATGGAACCGCTGTTACGCATGTGTTCACTGAAAACTTGTACACTTGTGAAAGAATTCAGAAAATAGAGCACTTACTTGATACTTCCGCCCCTGCCCCAATAATTATTTTCTCAGACATTAGAAAACTAAAGTTAAACATGTGTTTTAAAAGTGTTTTAAATTTCTCACTAGAAGAAGAGAAAATATAGGACATTAGAACCACTAGAAAAGGAATGAAGAAAATGAATCAGGAATGGTCATCAAAACACATAAAATGATGAGAATAAAGAAGTAGGTTAAAAAAGTTGGATGAAATAAGTTTACTGATATCAGTAACGCAGATCATTGTTAATATACCAAACTTGTTTATTAAAATTTTGAGATTTTCAGATTGAACTTAGAAACAACTTAACAAAATATAGCTATTAAACTCTGTAACATATTTAACCTAAAGCATAATTACACACAGTTTGAAGGGAAATGGAAAGAAAAAGAGAAGACACAGATCATGAAAAAGAATATATGTAAGGTCTGTATGGAGAAAATATTAAAGCTTTGTTGAATAAAGTTCTAAGCAAATTGAGGACTTCATAGGAGAGAATAAGTTTTAAAATGTCAGTTCTCCCCAAATTAATCTATAAATTCTGTAGTATTAAGTCATATATATCTTCTGTATATTGTCTACCTAATGCATAGTGTTAGTACTCGTAGCCTAGCAGTGATTATTATACTTGTACATTATTTGTGTATGATTATAAATTTTCACCAAGGTTATGGAATTAAAGCTTAGGGACTGAAGGTTAAATTTGTGATGTGCCCAAGGTTACACAGTAAGTAACATAGCCAAATTAGCAACATTCTGACTTCAAGACTCCTTTTTCTCAATCATTCCATGCTATTTGTTTACTATAAGGCTTTGTATAAGTTGAATTAGCATAATTAAATATTAATGATTTTATATCATTTTGCTTCTCCTTAATTACATACATCATAATTAACTCATTAGTGCAATCATAAAACTTGCCAGACATTTTTCTGACTTCCTTTTTGGATTTATTTTCTCTTTCAGGGTTACATTTTGCCATCTGCCTTTCCAGAGTAAGTGGCTCTATGTGGGCACTGAACGAGGTAATATACATATTGTCAATGTGGAATCCTTTACACTCTCAGGCTACGTCATTATGTGGAATAAAGCCATTGAACTGTGAGTTTGAGCAAATGTTCCATATATTAAAGTGTCAGCATCCTGTACAATAAAACTGTTACATAATAGCCAGTTGGTCAGTCCATATGAAATTAAATATGTGTCTAATGTTCTTAATATCAAGTGCAGAGTTATTGGTCTTTAATAAGTACTATCCCGTCAGTATGGCAGTTTGTAAATTTAAATGCTTAATATATAGAGATGGATAAGTATATACCATTACATATACGTACATTCACATATATATAAAGTGTAAAACAAGTTTAATAGTCATTATTGTTACTAAGTGAAGAAGCATTCTCTTTTGTCCTATTCTTTAATCTTTTTAATTGTTTTTCTTTTAAATATTTGCATGATTTTGTAGATAGGTTGCTACCAGCCTGTAGTTAATCTTGAGCTAAACAATTCCTTGATATGTTTTGTCAATCAACAAATATAATGCAGATATTTGCTAAAGTATTATAGAGTTAATTATGACATTAATTTTGATTCAGTGCTGATTGTTTTTATTCACCCATATTAACAACGAAAACTAGGCTGAGCTGCGTTTCCTTGAGGATTTTTTCATGTAAACTTTTCACTGTTACAAATTTTTTGTGTCTTATCTCTTCCTGCATGTTTTTTTGTTTGTTTGGACATGAAAATAAACATTTCAGGATACTGGCAAGCTCCTTTTTCAGTGTTTCTTTTTATTTTTAAATAATGTCTTGTATTGCATCCCACAATATTTGTCTTTTTGATATAAGGTTTTAATGACGTATCTCTAAATATGTGTGTATAACTGTAATAGTATTTTATGACTAGTTTTCCTTCTTATGGCAGGGATGTCACCATATAGTAGTCCCTTCGTAGGGCAGGTTTTCAGAGTATGTTCTTTGAGCTAATCATGACACCTAGTGGGAGGACCTGGTTCATGTGTCTGTGGTTCCATAGAATTTTGTGAAGTAGAGTGTTTTGTTAACCTTCAGAGTTTATGAACAGGGATATACATTTTCCTAATGTTTAGGAATTCAGCCATATTCTTATCTATCTGACTTCTTTTTCTGTGATAAAGGTATAGGCAACATTACTATGTTGATTTTTAATACAATAATAGAATTGTTCCTATTTCTGATGTGAACTTTGAAACTTGATGATAATGCCCAAATTGGAGGCAAGTAATACAGACAACTGTTTTAAATACTGCACTATTTTAAAATATTAACTTTATTCTATAAAGAGAATAGATTCTTCTGTGCTGACATTTTTGACTAAATTGAAAATTCTTTCCTATGTAAAAAGTGTTTTTAGTTGTAAATTTTGTTGACATGTATCAACATGATTGTAGCCTATAGCTTATTTACCCTGGTTTCTGTTTTGATCCATATTAAGACCTGTATGTCTGTTATTGATGCTTACTGACAAATTTATTCCTTTATAAATAAGTATTTTTATTCGTTTGTTCTTGTAAGGAAAATGTAGCTGTATTGAAATTTTTAATTGAAAAAAATCTTAACTTTTTTATTTTTTAGATCATCTAAATCTCACCCAGGACCTGTTGTCCATATAAGTGATAATCCAATGGATGAGGGAAAGGTAGAATTTCATCTAAAAGAATTATTATTTAAATGCATAATTTTTGTGTTTTTAAATAAGTAAACTATTCTAAGACCCCACATAGGCTGAAAAGTTGAGATTGCTAATAAAGATTATATATCATATGCACTTAATGACTTGTTATTCATTATGAAAATAAATAAAAGAATCTGAATGTTTTATAATTTGAAAAAGCAAAGATGCACTAAAGAATAAATACAATTTCCTAATTTAAATAATTATTATTTTGAATAATTAATAAATTTATTATTTGGTGCCTTGATGGTTTTAATTTATTAAATTAATGTTATTAATTTATATTTGGCTTATTCAGAGTATTTATGATTTTCTCAAAATGGACAAAACATTTTGTTTGATTTGAAATTCCTTTTAACATATTAGTTATATAATTTTATAGTGCTTATCATTTATTGCTTTATGTTAGAGTTATCTTTATATCTCATCTACCTTGAATTTTTCTTCATAATTGGAGTTGACATATAGAAATTTTTTGAAATGTTATTTAACTTTTGATGTATGGTAAGGGATGAAACTAGAAAGGTAAGCAACATTCAGAACATGACTGTAGGTCCTAATATTGTTTGATCGTTACCCTAAAAATAGTATAACGGACATTAAAAAGCTTTAAGTAGAAGCACACATTACCCAATCAGGCTTACATTTTTGAACTGTTACTTTAGCTACAATATGAAATAGGTTAAAATAGGATCAAGACTGGAGTCAGGGAGATCAGAAAAGCGATCTGTATATCTTGTACCAAGAGGCAGATACTGGGGATGGAGGGACATAATTTAGAAAGACAGTAGAATATAATCTTAAATTTACTTAGTGATTTTTATCTGTTAAGAGAGAAACTAGAGTTAAACATGATATCTAAGTTTCTGGCCAGAACATCCAAATAAATGTTGTATTAAGGAATGGCGAAAGAGACGCTATAACAGGGTATGCCAGAGAAACTAGGAAAAGAATTCACTTTGGACATGTGTTTTTTGAGGTTCTGTTAAAGGTTAGTGATGATATGGTCATTGGAAATATGTATCTGAATCTCATGAAGAGATTCTAGGCTGTATATGATTTAGAACTAATTCATACATAGATTCAGTGAGATTACCTGATAATGTGCAGAATTTGGAAAATTTATAATCTCTAAAGCCATGTGCAAATGTTAATTTTTATTAGTAATTTTATTAAAATGTATTAGTGAAAATGTCTGCTTAGGATTCACTGATTTCTTTTTCAAAATGTATGTTGAGTCCCTAATCATCCAAGGCTTATAAATATGCAATTCAGTGTTCTCATTTGCTGTCTATGTGATTAATAACTGGCAATGAAGGTATTTAATTATTTATGATTTTATACTTAAAGGATATGAATGATAATAGTTCCCTTTATTATGAACAAATAAATATTTTATAGAATAGATATTGTATCATTCCTAGGTAATATGACAACTTCTTTATTACAGCTTTTGATTGGCTTTGAATCTGGAACAGTAGTCTTATGGGACCTCAAATCAAAGAAAGCCGACTACAGATACACATATGATGAGGTAACAACATTGTTTTTGCTAATAAAAACTGTTGTTATTTTTCTAATTCAAAGCTCTGTCTCTAAGAACCTGCTGATTTTAGTTTAGGTATCCTATGTAATTATACTAAAGTACAGTTTGTTCTCCCATTAATAATTTGTTCTGGTAATTCAAAAGATACAAAAACGCTCCACTCCTTACATTTGGTCACCTAATTCCCTTACATGTATCTTATTATCCATTTTTTCATGAGTTGTTCCTGAGAGTTTCTGTGTCTTTGAAAGCAAACTCATTTATTTTGTTTTCTCATTTGTATAAATAAGTGTTCTGTGGACACTGTCTGTACAGTTTGCTTACTTTAAGATCCAGATAAGGCAATGGTTGATGTTCAAAAACTACTTATTGAATGCCAGATAAGGATTGTGGTTAATTTATAAGCCTTTTGTTTATTTTTTTCTTTTGAAGAGAGAGGGAAAGAGAGAATCAGTATTTTTTAAATTTAGTTTTTCATGTGGTATTCATTGCTCATACATTTCGCTGTGTGTGTGGTGCTGGGGTTCGAACCCAGGTCTTTGTGCATGCCAGGCAAGTGCTGTAACCTCTGAACCAACTGCTCCAGCCTTATGAGCCTTTTAAATAAAGTTTTGTAGTATTTTAATCTGTAGGCTTCTCTGCCTCTCTGCTCATTCCCTTGCTTCCTTTCTTTCTTTGCTTCTCCTTTTTGGTCATTTATTTGTTGACAAGATAGTGAAATGCTTGATTTTTCTGTCTGCATCCTCATCATCATTTTAAAAATTGTTTTCTCTCTTCTTTTTTTTTTCTTCCTCAAATTACTTATAAGTTGGATGGCTTATGACCAAATTCAGGTTTATTTTTCATTTTTAGTAATATTACTTTATAGATGATGCTGATACTCTACTATCAGTTGGATTCTCATCAACTTTTATTGATATTGGCAGCCTGCAGTTAAAGACCTAGATCTTTTAAAGCATACATGGTTGAAAAATGGTTTCTTGCTCTATAGATGTGTGATGCTTCAGTAAAAGAGAAACTTCCTCTTATGCTGTTGGTTATACCCTAATACAGTTTATAAGGCAGAGGCAGAATAAATGCTAAATTCTCAATCTTTATTTCAGTACAAGTTAAGTATCCCTAATGTGAAAGTCCAAAATCTGAAGTATTCCAAAATGGTGCTTTCTCAGCACCATTCAAAATGTTTTGGAGTATTTTGGATTTTCAGATTAGGGATATTCAATGGATAAAGTTTATGCAGATATTCCAAAATCCAAAAGTTTTGAAATCCGAAATACTTCTGGTTCTAGGCATTTCGAATAGAATGTAGTCAACCTGTTTTTACTCTAAAGAGATTGTTCTCTAGGAATTTCAGTGATGAGTAATTTTATTTTCACTATGTGCTTATCAATTTAACCATACTTCAGTCTATTAAAATTATTATCCTTTTTGCTTTTCAAATTGTCCCGTCTTCCACCAGTGAACCTCTTCTGTTAGCTCTTGAATCTTTTAGTTATAGCCCTATTTTGGATACCTTCTTTGCTATCTGACTTAATAAAATATATCTACTAATCTTATATGTTCTCAAGCAAATTTAAAGTAAGATATTTTGGCATGGAACAGTGGTGT
The DNA here is from genome assembly GCA_004027875.1 of Aplodontia rufa. Classification (NCBI taxonomy): domain Eukaryota; kingdom Metazoa; phylum Chordata; class Mammalia; order Rodentia; family Aplodontiidae; genus Aplodontia; species Aplodontia rufa. The sequence continues at coordinate 9,642 of PVKS010025831.1, read as the reverse complement.
TTTTTGGAGTGAAACAATAACTGGCATCATGATTTGGGTACTGGGAATGTTTATGGTTTTCAATTTAATGAATAAAGCTAGTGCTAGGAAAATGTAAGTGGTTTTACCTGTTTAAGATAAAATGTGTGTTATGCTTTCATATTGAAGTGTTATTAATCAGACAGCAGGCTGCATTGAGCAATTACAGCAATACTTTGAAAAATTTGCTAGTGCTTGTGTACCAAGCATAATAAGAATGATCAAAAGGAGTTTCCTTCTTATGCATAGCTACATACTATTTGTTTTCTCATGAATCAAGGTCTTCAAATTTAAAATAAAATTTAATAAAGAGCTGATATTAGTCCTCTGAAAATTTCTTATAGAACTGAAAGCATATTTTTTGAACTGACGTTTAGGTTTTGCTTGTTATAAAGTTAAATGGTGATCTTGTCTTGATCTAATATTGAGTAATGGGAACTAGATTTACCTTCTCACCTTAAAGAGAAAAACTGGACAGAGTATATGGAATCATATTTCTCAGCAGTTGTACAGCAGAGAGTGTAGAACAAGATTCCTTAGATGAGGGAGAACAAGATAACTAGAGAGTAAATAGCTGCCTAGAAAGAGTTTTAGAAATTAGCAGAAGGCTTGCAACACCAGGGTTTCAGTTGATTATTGATTAGTACATAAGTTTAAGGTTTGGAAAAGATCCAATAGAAAGGAATATGTGGATAATATAAGAGCTTCCTTATGTTAAGATCTGTTTAAGAGGTCATTATTATTCAAATTAAATATTATAAAATGACATTGTGGCTGGGCAAAGTGGCACATGCCTGTTATCCCAGTGATGCAGGAATATCGCAGATTGCAGGAGAGCCTTAGTAGGCCCTTTTTAAATAATAATAATAATAATAATAAGGAATGTAGTTTGGTGGTAGAGCATCCCTATGTTGGATCCCGAGTGTCCCCCCGTACCCAGTAATACACTGTAGAGTTTATAACATGGAGAAATAAAGTATGGACAATAGTGTGAGAGTGAAAATACTGGTGTAAAATTATACTGTATCTGACGTGGTGTAATATTATGTAAAGGTTGACAAAATACACATCATAAATCCTGAAGGAAATGACCAAAGCAGCAGTCGCAGCAACTCAAAGGTTAAGCTAGAGTAAACAGGATGATATGTCCAAACAAAAACTAAGATGGTAGATTTGAAAACCTAACTATATCAGTAATCATAATGGTTTAAATACTCCAATTAAAAGGTAGGTATTCTCAGAGTGGATAAAAAAGCAAGATCTAACTACATCTAACTACTCTATAAGAGATCCATTTTTAAAGAGATAGGTGTGTTAGAAAAATTAATGTTAGCATTAATTTAAAAAAAGGATGAAAAGACAATAGTAATTACAACAACAGTCTACACTAAGACAGAGCATATTCAGTGCCATAAAATCTGTTTCACTTATTTCAAAAGATTTTATAAATAGTTCTTTTATCATAGTAAAAGATAGACTTAAATTAGAATTGGTTACTAAAGGATAGCTGGGAAATCTACAAGTCCTTGAAAGTGAAGCAGTTAGATCTCTTTAGTATATATACAGTTCCCTTTTAGGTTATAATGGTGTTAGAATATCAGCATTATTTTTGTGCGACAATCAGTGGTTTGAGTAAAGAGAGTATTACTTATAAATGCCATATTTTTTGGCTTATTCATCAGTGGCTTTTATATTGTGATTTCATCTTGGTTTTTTCCTAGTAGATTGAGAAACAACAAAAATTTTACTAGCAAAATAAAAATTCAAAATAGTTTTGCTAGCTTTGGACATACATTTATGTCTCAACACTGTCAAAAGCCTATTTAAGAAGAGTGTTGAAATGCTGTGTTTTTAGCTCACAACATTGGCTTCAAATAACCACTTTAAAGAAATTTTTATAATATATGTATTAATGGAAGCATTTCTTCCTTTAAAGTCTTTATCTTCCATGTTTAGACTGATGCTTTTAAGACAGTATAATTTTCTGACAATTTTAGACACACACATACTGAGTTTGTTTCCCTGTCCTTCTCTTCCTCCCAAAGATTTAACAGTACTTAAAAGAATGATTAACTTGGCCACTTTTAAAATTTATCTAAGAAAGTTCCACTTGGGTTTTATTTTTAATAGAAATGGGAGTGTTTTCTGTTTATAACTATTTAAAATCTTTAAAGAGGAAAACACTATGAATCATTTAGTGTTCATCCAATATGTAATAAGTTTTATTAACTACCTTGCAAAATGTATGGTTTAGTATTTTCCTTACTCATTTATACAGTTACTGTTGCTTGCCTTCTATATTGGAACTGACATTGGAAAGTTGGCAAGTCAGTACTAACACAGCTGCGTGCAGTGGCACACACCTGTAATCCCAGCAACTTGGGAGGCTGAGGCAGGAAGATGGCAAGTTCAAAGTCAGGCTCAACAACTTAGCTAGGCCATAATCAACTTAGCAAGACCCTATCTCAAAATAAAACAAAAAGAGCTGCCGATGTGATTCAATGATTAAGTGCCCCTGGGTTCAATCCTTGGAACCCCCCAAACATAAAATACAGTACTAAGGCAGAAACTATATAATTTAATGTATTATTTATGGTGAACAAAAATAATTTGCTCATTGTTTTAAGCATTCACTTTTTGATTACATGAGAATAATAGAACAAAACTGCAGTGAGGGTATTTTTAATATTTTCTTCCCATGTATTTATAGATGTTACCATTTAAAATCAAAATCTATATTACACATTTTCTTTTATTATACTGTTGATATTTTTCTGAAGATTAGGTCAGTATTATGTAATTGCATTGGAAATCAGTATTGCTTTTTGAATAGAATGAGTTGGAAAGTAATGCACTGGGGATCTGGAGGAGTGAGTTTTTTCAAACACATTTTAGAGACAAAAATAATAATAGTAGAGCAAAAATGCAGGTCTAATCTACTTTAGTTATATAAAATGTTTTCCAGATATTTTTCTTTAAGTGGCTTAATAGTATGAACGTTTCGATTGGAGGATGGCCCCTTCACGTTGAAACTTGCCAGCAGTTACTGGGAGAACTACAGAGCGCGTGTCGAGGTTCCACCTGAAGTGCTTGTTGCTGTTGCTTTTGTTTTTGTACCTGCATTTTGCTTTTTTGGAGTTTATTGAATTTAGAAACAGTTTCTCATCTGTCAGTGCAGCTAGTCTTTTCACTGGGACAGTCTTTATAATACCGTGCTTATTTATATTTAGGTATGATTTATTCTAAAAAACTATAAGAATATATTTTGTTTTCCTAAACTTGTCAGTAGTCATTTGTCATTGTCATATAATTGAAAGGAACTTACTTATTTAAGAGCTTACTTATTTAAGTCAGATAATTTGATGGAATTAAAACATTGTCAATATGAAATAAAATTTCATTGCAGGAAGGCTATTTTATTATGGGAATGTAAGGTTAACATTGACTTCAGCTTGGAAAATATAAAATAATTTAAAATTTTAATTCATTACAAAACCATTTATGAATGGTTTGATGTGTAAATAAATGTGAAAAATGGAATTTTTCACCCTTCTTTTGTAGGCTATTCACTCTGTTGCTTGGCATCATGAAGGAAAACAGTTTATTTGCAGTCATTCAGATGGCACCTTGACTATATGGAATGTGAGGTCCCCTGCTAAGCCTGTACAGACAATCACCCCACATGGTAATAATTCCTTGATTTTAAATACTTCTTAAACTATAATGTACAATAAACTGTTTGGCTTGAGTTCACATTTGGATTTGTTTAGTTTTAATAAATATTATGTTAATTTAATTTAATGTTGTTTTATTTTCATCATTTCTTCAAACAGACTTTTGAGTGATGTAGGATTTAATCTTTTTTCATTTTAGATGCTATCACTTGCAAATTGTTAATGTATTTGAAGCAGCGTGCTTGATACATTTGGACCTCTACAGGATGAATTTTAGACATTAAAGTATTGAGCATCCCTAGGTTCATCTCAGGTTTGATGATTTACTAGGAAGACTTAGGGCTGAGCATATAGTCATATTCACTGCTGTGAGTTATTACTGCAGAAGGACATACAGCAAGTTTGGCAAATGAAGTCTGGAGAAAATCAGGTTCAGTCTTCCAAGAGCCCTTTCCCATGGAGTTACACAGGGCATATACTTCAGTGTTCTAGTATTGAGTTGTTGTTACCACATATGTGAAATATTGTCTACCAGAGAATCTCATCTGAGCCTGTGAGTTTTTTATTAGGGTTAGTCTTGTAAGCATTTAGTTTGTCAGTCATATAGAGTTTTCCTTATCCCAGAAAGGAAGTAGGTCAGCATAAACTACAGTCTTTGTTCAACAGTTTAGGCACAGTGAGCCACCTTTATCAGTCAGGCAGTGATGGTAGCTGTCTCAAAATCCAGGCTTACAAACACAAACCAAAAGCTAACTTGACAAGTAGATCTTTCTGGGGATAGAAGTCTTTGACCTTCTATATTAACATTTTTCCTGTGCTAATATTATTTATAAAAGATGTAATACATTTTAATTAGGTTTTTTATTAAAATTAAACTAAGAAGGTCTCTTTTCATTTTAGATCTGTATTTTTGTATTAATCTGCATTCTCCTTCCCTAATCTAAGAGAATCCTTCCAGAGAAGTTTAGAGAAATCACATTAATGAAACTGTACTATACTGATAATAAAGAGAATCCTTGTAATTATTGATAATATTTCATCCTTGCTTTAAATATGAATAACTACTTTCTGAAAATTCTGAGTTATTACAATGAAGACATTAAAGAAACTGTAAAATTGAAAACTAGTTTTTGAAAACTAGTTTTATCTGTCTGTGGCAGTATGGGTTTTTAGACTTCTTTGTTTTCTGGGTAGAATAGCAGTTCTTGACATCACATAGGAAGATATACTTTACCTCTGCTTTGTTTTTAACAGTCATCTGCTAGAAAAGCAGTTACTTTAATAAATTTGCATCAAGTCTGTTTGTGAGTGAATCTAGAGGATATCCCTTATGATAGTGTAGTCTAGTTTTTCTTACTGTATTTTTCTTCTTCCTTTTGTTAGTGCCTAGGTCCCTAATCTTGTTAGAACACTTGAAAATTCCCATAAATCATAGGATCCCCCAACCCCACTGGGACCTGCAAATCCAGAAAACACAAAAAGTAGCAACAAGGAGCAATTAGTTCAAATGCTTTCCTTTCAAATTCAGAAGAAAATGTAACTAGTATAAAAGATGGATATTACATAATAATATATAATATAATATTTAATATTTCTATTATATGTTGAAGTTTATCTCTTTTTCTTTAAATGAATTTTGTATACTGGAAGTATAGTTCAGCAATAGAGTACTTTACCTAGCATTTACAAAACCCAAGGTTCAATCCTCAGCACCACCAAAAAAAAAAAAAAGGTGCTAAGGGTATTTTCTTTTTTGAACTACCTGGGACCTGGGAGTAAGTTGTTGCCATAGTGCCCAGTCACACCAAAACGTTCCATTATATGTGTGTTTTTTTTTTTAACAAACATTTTCCTATGTCAGTTTTACCTTTTATCAGAAGAGATTATATGTAGGGCTGGAGCAATGGCTTAGTGGTTGGAGTGCTTGCCTGGCATGCACAAGGACCCTACTTCAAACCCCAGCACCACATACACAACTAAGTATCGGTGAAACAAAGGCCAGATGAAAAAATAAATGAAAATGATTCTTTCTTTCTCTTTAAAAACAATAAAGGAAGAAGAAGAAAAGACAGTATGTGAATTAGATTTGGTTGCCATGTTTTTCAGTCTTTAAAAATTGGAATATTTGCCCTTTTCTTGACTTTCATATCTGATAAATTATAAAAGTTATGAAGAAGTTATTTTATACATAAATGTGCCTCAGTATTGTCTCGTGTTTCTTCATGAGTAGATTCAGCAGCTCACTCATGCCAGGCAAGCACTTTTCCATTGAGCCCTGCCTTCAGCTCAGAAGCTTGTTTTCTCTTTATCTCATATGGGTAACGTCTCATATCTTGTTCCCTTGTTTCCTTGATTAAGATTCTATGGTATTCCATTTTAAAGTTTTCTTTTTCCCCTTATATTAATAAGTATTTTTTATTTGTTTTTATAATGAGTAGTTTGATTTGAATTAGTTTATTTGGATTGTGTGCATGCTGTTGCTCATTGGACTTTTCTCCTCTTGTTTTGGCATCTATTGATGTATTTTATCTCAGTTATTACTCTGATGTACCCAAATAACAATTTTTTTTTGTCTAATCTTGATTTTTTATACTGTAGACTGGTCTTTGAGAGCAGATTTTAGGAAGTCCTATAAATCAGACTCTACAGTGTTTGTAGTATGTTAGAAAAGGGTCCTTAGCTGCAATTATTTTTAAACCAGTAAGATAAAGAGTATTTGACTTACTATGTTTTTCTCAAAATTAGAATCCAAACAAAATGTAATAGAGTATGGCTTTTGTTGTCTATATCACAGTCTTAAGTGTAAATGGTCAGAATTTTATTTTATGTTATTTAATTTTATTTGTATAAAATACTGGTTATTTTATACAAATAATTCATACTTAATAATATGAATAGAGTTGTAATGTTTATTACTTACTTTTTAGCTTACTACTGGTGGTAGTTAACCTACCAGAGCAACTTTATATTGCATGAGTTCCGTGGTAAAGCTAAGTCCATTTTATTACAGTAAAGTAGAGAATTTGTTTTGTTTATCTTGTTGTGGTATGTATATCTATTCTACATATATATATGCATTTGTAATACATATTTTTCAGAATACCAGCTGTCTGCTTTTATGAATTGAAATTTAGTTTTTTTTTTCTCATTGCTCTATTCAGTTGTGGTCTCTGATTCTTAATTTTGAGCCAAATAGTTATGGAAAATTGCTTAAAATATACTAGACTTTGAAATTTTGTAAATTTTTATTTTTTATTTAAACCTATGTAACAGAGTTGTTCAAGTATCGTAGTCCTGAAAAACATTTACAGTGTTACCTTGATATTCAGGAAATGATTAAATGCCTACTTAACTTTGGTGTTTTATTATGGTGGTTTGTGTTTAAAATAGGTAAGATAGCCTCAAAGAATATGTTCACAAGACATATTTTCACAACAGCCTAAAGGGATTTTAAAACTAAAAGACTTGTTATTATAGCCTTAGTTCCATAGTTTTTTGCTTTGTGACCTCTGAGAAGCCAGTTAATGTTTCTGAACCTCATTATTCTCATCTGTAAATAGAGATAATAATGAAAGTTGATCTAGTCTCTTCATGCGTTTGTACATTCAACAAATATTTATTGGTTCTGCTGTGTGATAGGTACGATTGTTAGCATTGACCAAATTAAGCAATATATAAGTTAAAGTAACTGGAAATTATTAGATACTATACGTATGTCATTCTAGTAAATATAAATCTGGAAGGATAGATTAGTGCTTCTAAAAAAATATACATCATAAATACTACTTATTTTTTTCTATCGATGAGTTGATTGCTGTGATTATAGAACTGCCAAATTAAAGTTGAACATTTTTCTTCAGTAAAAAACAAAGTAGGTGATTTTTGACTACTTAAACAAAAAATTTAATATAATGCAGTTTTTATGAGTATCAAAAACATTTCCCTGGCACCTGGACAACGTGGAATCTAATTTTAACCATGTTACATGTGAAATACCTTGTAGAGATAATTTCTGCTCTCTGGGAGTTATTTTCATCATGGCTGATTTGAGCAATGTGAATTTTAAGATTTAAATTTTGTGACTGTGAAAATTAAGCAGAAGTTGTATCTATACATAGATTCCACAGTTCTGGAAATTCATTTTGTCTTCGTGGACTGTAGTTTCTGTATTTCAGGAGGGGTAATTTCTGCTTTATTCTTTGGGTCTTTTTCCCACCTGTGACAGATAGGCTTTCATTAATCATTAGTTAGGAAGAAATAACTTGATGGCTAATATTCTTAACCTTGAAGGTTCACCGTGTTATGTGATTTGCTAGGCCAGTGCCCTGCATGATTTCCCCTGTAGCTCTGGGCTGGGGGTGATATGTTGCAGAAAGAAATTTTCTGTTATTTTCACCTTTGCCAGAATCAGATGTTTCCCAAAGGAAATGAAAATGCTAGGCAATCACAATCAATAGATGTTCACTGTAGAAAATGACATTTTAAAATTGGTTTCTAGTGATTATTCATCAGTGCTATCAATCTACTTATGAATGAGTAAACCAAGAGTGGAGAACTTTTATTCTGTTAAGGGTCACCAAACACAAAAAAGAATCAACGTTTAAGTAGGAAAAATTCAATTTAATATATTAAGGATGAAATATACAAAGATTTTTATTTATCTATTTTTAAGATTGACCTGAAGCATAAGAATAAAACTATACCTCAGTTCTTTATATAATTTAAAGTTGTTTCCACTTTATAAATTTGAAAGAATTTACCATACTCCAGAGCATCCTTAAATTAGGCTTTCATTTAAAGGCGCAAAGGGTATAATAATAGCAAGAGAAAAAAATGCAGACAAGTATCCTGAAATGTCCCCTATATGCTGGCTCCCATGGACACGTATGTACATACAGAGATTATGTTCATCAAGATCCGACTTCTGAAGAGCTCCAGGAGAAATTCAGCAGGGCTGTTAACTGTTCAGTCCACTTTGCCAGCCAGTGTTCTGGGGGTTACCAAGGAGTTTTGGAACTTGAACACACATCAAAAATCCTACCATCCTTAAATCTTAGCTAAGAATTAAAAAAAAAAAAAAAAAAAAAAAAAAAAGCAGATGTTCGTATATCCCTAGTCCCCAGCTTTAAATCTGCTCTGTCTCCACATATATTAAGAAAAGTTCACCCTCCTGGTTCCCCCCATTTCAGACTATTATCATTTATACAACAGTGTGGTTCTCCAGTTTGTCATTTTATTTTCTAGAAAATCACTGTCCAGTGCAAATATAGTATGAGCTACATGGATAATTTTTATTTTATTAGTATTCATATTAATGCAGTAAAACAAAGCAGGTAAAATTAATATTATTTCTTTTAAATTTTATTTGACCCACAATATGCAAAAATATTTTATCATGTAATCAGACATACAGAATTGAGGTGTTTCATATTCTTTCTGTATTAGGCCTTTGAAATATAGTGTACATTTTACATTCACAGCACATTTTGAATTAGACTAACCATATTTCAAGTGACCAACAGGAGTGTGTGGCTACCATTTTGGACAGCTGCTGAAGACTGAGAACATATGTATAGCATAACAATTGTGTCAGTTAGAAAATATACCCTATATTCTAATTTTCTAATTGGCAAAATTAAAAATTTAGTAATTGTTTTTATGAGTTATCTTCATTCATGTTTTAATGAATTTTTATTTATTCAAGAGAGATTTTGTTGAGTATTCCTATGTTACCAGAGATTAAAAACTGGAAGTAACAAAGACAGCATGGTACTGGTATCAAGACAGGGAAGAAGACCAATGGAATAGAATAGAAGACCCCGAAACAAATCCTCAAATCTTTAAACATCTGATTTTTGACAAAGGGGGACAAAACATTACATGGAGGAGTGACAGCCTCTTCAACAAATGGTGCTGGACAAACTGGTCATCCACCTGCAGAAAGTTGAAA